>JANTFA010145220.1:0-11750 GCA_026413405.1 Phytosciara flavipes | reverse complement strand
TCCGGCAAAAAATTCCTTTCGCTATCATCATAACAAATCTCGAAAGTTACAGTCGATTTGAATAGAACAGCAACACGATTCAGCTGTTCAATGGGACCCAAAGACTCCATATCGACACCGACATACAGTCCTTCCGTCGACTCAATCACTTTCCCAACAGGTGGTTCGTGTAATTCCCAACGGCGTGAAAGAAAAGATGGATTATCGATTTTTAGCTGTATCATCAAATCGTTGAAATGACAAAATTGCGGATCAGCGAATTTCATCAGAACTGTTTTCAATTCGCTCCTCGACAGTGGATTTTTGATTTGTACCGGACTAACAATTAGATCTGCTCCCGTCCATTTTCCACTAAAGTCACCCGAAATTGTCACCTTGACCAAGTCAAATGTTTTCCGATTTGCACAGACCATTACCAGTGTGCCATCAATAAATTTTGGATCGACAATTTTCGGTTTGATCAGCGACACGACGCTGTCCGTTTTGGCAATCAATGCGTCGAGTAAAATTTTCAGATTTTCTTCCGGCATTTGGTTAGAATTGTCACGTATAGTAACGGCAAATGGAACATCAATGGTTCGATGAATGGGAAGGTAGAATCGTTTTCCTGGTCGCACCAACATGTTTTCATCCAATATGCGTTTTATGTCGCGCATTACGTGCACTTTGTCCGGAATCGGTTTAGTGGTTGCTTCATTAGTCTCCAATTCCCGAGGATTTGTCATCAATTGCGAAACGAATTTATTTCGTGCAGCTTCATCCATATCTACCGACACAAATGGACCAATGACTTCGTTGATTTTTGCTCGAATCAACTGAAGAGTTTCCATTTCACTGGCAACATTCACTTCCTCGTTCATTGTCTTCAAATCGCCAATCAGAGCGTTCCTGCGCTGAGCGAAATCATTCTGAACTTGAGCATTTGATTGTTTCACTTGTTGCAAAATCCTTAGCACTTTGGAAATGATTTCCTCAATTTTAATGCGGCTCACGAACTGGGAAATAACTTTATCCGATCGCAGAACGAAGGGATTTGTCGATATTTCAATCAAAACTTTATTTTGAAGCTTCTGTTCGTACTCAGAGAGTGGTTCCACTCGATTAGCGTCTTGCCGGAAAATGCTGCTAACCAATCGACTTATTTCACTCCACAGATCATGACCGTTGGTGGTTGCATTACCAGTAACTGTGCCGATGCATCGTTGTCCAAAGTTATCTCTGAAAACGACATTGCCTTCTGCGTGAGTGGACGCATCAGTTTGATGCTTCAGCCCTTTTTTTCTTCCATAGCGTCGCTGGCGTCTGGGTATTGTCCGGCCACCAATCGTAGAATTGGCAATGGCTATCGGGTTGGTTGATTGTGATATTTGGTCTGTCGCTGTGAATGAAGCAAAATTTGAGACTTAAATATTCGATTGAAGACAACAACACGTACTGGGAATGGGCTGTGGAACATTCGACGCTGACGGATGATCCGGTGGTTTTGGATTGCAGTCAATCTGGAAATATCAAGTTGTCTTAGTGATCATCTCGTTTTAGTCTGAGCTCGTAAAGAATTGAGTCACGACCATTTTACAATTTTACGCGACACACAGATTAATGTGGGCCGCCTGAATGCCTCTATAAATCGAATTCGACAGGTTTTTTGATCTTACCGAAATCAATGACGAGCAAAGCGCTAGCCTTTTTTGATTCGGCCCATCTCGTACTTCGTGTGGCATGTTTATTGATATTTGGTTGTTGCTTATGATTCTTGCGTCGACCGTCGTTGATTGAAGTACGGAATTCGGATTTTCTGTGCATTTCCGTTTAAATGACTGGTTCGGATTCCGATTTTGATGGAAATATGGAACGTTGCCCGGTAAACTCGGTTGAATATTCGGCTGAAAACTACGATTATTATTCCAGGAAGCATCGGCAACCGTTCCATAATGTGGTGGATGAAAGGAAGACTGGGGTGCAGCTGAGTAATGTTGCGGCCAGTTTCCTTCTGTATGCTGCAGACCAGAACTAGACCAATTCGATTGGGATTGATAATTGTTGAAACTGTGCGATGGTTTTGACTCGTTCATCGCTTGATAAATCGTTGGTATAGTATTCGTTCCAGACGTTTCTTGTTTGTGCTCATTATTCTGTTGGCCAGATACTTGTTGCCTCATCAGTTCGACAAGTTGGAATTTTAATTTCTGATCGACCAATTTCAATAAAATTTTCTTTCTCTTTGATACTTCTTTCATCGTAAGAGGACGATTGGGCAGAGTTTTCTGGCCGAACATAATTTCATTTGCATCCGGCTCTAATTCTTTGAACAGTTTGTCAGTCTCCATTTTCGCTGTTGCCATTGAACCTGATTTTACACGGTTGATTCAGCCATTTCGGTATGTTAGTGAAACTAGTTCATGCTATCCAGCATAGCTATTACAATTCACCTTAAAATGATATTAAAATCGTGCTGACTATGATGCAATTTTTTGTTTACTCTTTGACAGTTCATCAGGGGTCCAATTCTGATTTGAGTGATAGCCGTACTCTTTCTCTACCTGATAATATGGGTAGTCGAAACTTCACTCTAAGAAGATTGGTATCAAACCCATCAAGCATTAAACGCAGTTTTTCGTGCAGAGAACTGAGAGAACTTCTGAAAAGCAAGGTTTTGACAGTTTCGAAAAAGTATGATTGGTGGCACCAATATTTGAGCTCAGTGGATTTTGTTCCTTACAGAATGTTTAGTTGCCTCTATGCTGCCTTCGTTTTCCAAGGTTTAAAAAAAAAATCGGTTAAGACACCTTCGAGATGATCACGGAGGCAATGTCACCCAATTTTCTAGTGGTGACATCTGCACTAGTAAGAATTTATACGAAAATTTCAACTCAACAAATAAAATTATTTTCAAGTTGATTTTTAACAAAATCTGCAATGAGTGCGTTTAACAAAATATGTGCCACCCGTCTTCGTGGGTGTCGTAACATGTTGTTACACAACCTTGTTTGTTAGAAACGCCGACAGACGAACAAGTTTCCATTCATTAGATAGAAACAGAAAACGCCAGGGCAATTTTTGCTTCATTTGGATTGGAATACAGTTATGAAGCTCTTGTCGTTGGAGAATGGAGAAGCTTTTCCCTCATCGATTTCTTCGTCTATTTGACACATAATATAAGTCATCACCACTAGATGAAGCGTAAAGTGTATTCGAAACTTAGGGAAAGTGTGAGGGTATTATGGCTTATAAGCTAGTTCCTAGAATCTTATCAATACTAAAGGTAAATCTTTTTTCGAATTCGACTGTCGTATTCTTTGTGAGGATAGAATCAATGAAAGTTTCATTGAATGTAACTACCGATTCGTCTAATATCGAGGGATTACGCCTAATATTCTAAATCCGGAATAGATAAAGTGGCACCAAACGGTTCCAAACAAAATGATTTCATGCCAACTAAAAATTAAGAAAATAGAAGCTTGACATCCCAGAGGATGGCAAATGCAATTTGTTGCCATGGGATTTAGTCCATTTAATCAAAAGAAGTGCATCGCCTTCTCGTCTAATATATGTACATTGGATGTCAACTATCATACAATGTTTCTCAGGTTTTGATTGGAAGCGATCACGTAAAATTGATATGACTGTCTTGTCGGTCTTGTCTCACACGTAATTTTATCCCAGCCATGAGGTGCAGTCCCATGTCTCTACTTGAGGCTTCAACAGTAAAACAAACCATTTAGTAAACAATCAACCGATTTTGAAAATGTATTTGAACATTTCATTCAATCAAAATATGCGTTTATAAATTTGTGTGCCAACCGCCTCCGTGGGTGTCTTAACCTGTTGTTTCACAACCTTACTCTATCTTAGAAGAGACGTCCCAACCGCGATTTAACATCTTTCTAATTGCTACGCGAAATCGGTAAAAACCGTTTCGAGGTTTTGGAGCCATTTATTTATTATTATTGATCTGCCATATTAGATCTCTTTTGTATCCGTCGTATTCGTTCATCTAAGTTATTTTTTTCCAACTAAAGTTTTGAACTGCAAGATTCTACGCAGTAACCAAAATGCGTCACTGTGCATTTTGCCTTAAGGCAATTGAAGGCCAAGCTATCAAGCTATGTGGAAAATGTCAAAAACGTGCATATTGCAGTCGTGAATGTCAGATAACCGAATGGTCTAAAGAAGGTCAGCTTCACAAAAACTGGTGTCAGCTGAACTGCGGTGAAGAAGATATCGACTGGAAAGTATGCCCCGTCGCAGGCAAAGGACTTGGACTTGTTGCAATGAGAGCACTGCCAGCATTGTACCGCATTATGGTCGACGGCTGTTGCGACAAAAATAATCATCCAGGCATCAAGGATTTGTTACCTCTCAATGGCAGTTATCCGGAAAAATTCGTTCTCAATTGTGTTAAAATTAGTAGTAACGTTCTAGGTTTATGCCTACGGATCTCTCGGGCAAATCATGATTGCAAGCCGAACGCTGAGTATTGGTTCGATGATAGTTTCAAGGCTGTCGTTTTAGTTGCACAGAGGAACATTGCAGAGGGTGAAGAGATTACCATAAACTACCAAGCGTTTGATGAAATGTCTGGCGATGCGTCGGCGTCGTCTAAAAGAAGTAAGCTGCAAAGTAAATGGAGAATAATTTGCTCAAAGGATTGTAGTTGTTATGATAAACAAATGGAAGCACTCCGAGCCCGATCTAATGAACTGTATGGCAAAATTATAACTTTGGCATCTCAAGGAAAATCGGCGGAGGCTTTGGAACTTGTGAAGGAGTTGGTGGAGCATCATGAAACTCTCGGCTCATCATTATCGAACAACAAACGTACACTCTACGCCGGTTTTCAAGTAGCAGTTATGAGGGAAAATACTCTAAGTGCAGCAAGGAAGTACTTAGAAGAAGTTTACGCGATTGTGAGCGCTATCCTGTCTCCAGAATCAACGGAAATTAAAGATTTTAAGCGACTTATGGATGATATAACCACTCATCGCAATTATCTTATTCATAAATAAAAATATTTTTTCATTCTAACGTTTTTAGCGATGATTATTTGATGCGTTTCAATTTTGCTCACCGAGTATAAAGTGGAATTTATCTCTAGTAGAAGCGATGGTTTTAAATGAATTTACGTCGAAGACGCCAATGCAGCGATAAACTTGTCTCATGGATGAAAAATAAGATTGAGAGTCTCTCATTTCGACATTGCCATCGAGACCAGCTATACAATAATCGGTCCTCGCCAATCGGCCCTATGTGAAACTGCTCTGTAGTTTCTCTTCTGAATTCGACTATTTGTCTTCTGGATAGTGATATCCCCTAACGACTTCATGCTGGAATTACAACACTAAGAATATTTACAGGCAATGTTCTTGTGAGACATACTACGAGCAAAGAAATGATAACAGGTGGCGTTGGTGGAAGCGCCCTCTGCCATCATTTCTCAAATCATTTTAATCAAAAAATTGAAACTAGGCAATGGAAAGCCAAAAAAGCGCATCCTAAACTTGAAGATGCTTTTAAGAATTTAATCAACAATGATGAATGATTTTGGTCTCATTGCTCCGGACTGTATTGTTCGGGGGTCGCCATTCCTTCATTTGTGTACCTGCTTTGGACGATTGATTTTAGCCAATTTCACGAGTTGTAGCAAGTGAACTACAACTCGCGAAATTGCCAAAAATCAATCGTCCAAAGCAGGTACACATGTGAGTTTTCATGCAAGGGGCCGAAAACCCGAAATAAATCCAAAAATTGCCCTCATTTTCGGCCCCGAAGCATGATAAAACAAATTTAATACACCCGAAACTTGGGTTAACTTGTATACTTTGGGTGTGTCAGCCGTTTACATAATCTGCGCTACCTGTTAATGGCCTTGGTATTGCTTTGCGAAATCGTTAAAAACCGATTCGGGGTATCTTCTGTCTCTTTTCAGACTCATCAAATATTGATTTGATAATGTCCCCCGAACCCTCCATAATTTGACATTACAGTCATTATTCGACGAGTCATTTTTGATTTTATTCGTTCATTTGTCTGCTGGATTGTTTATTGTTCCGACGAGAATTTATTAATACCACTATACAAGAAAAATGCGTCACTGCGCATTTTGCCTTAAGGAAATTGAAGGTGATGCGATCAAGCTGTGTGGAAAATGTCGAAAACGTGCATATTGCAGCCGAGAATGTCAGCTAACCGACTGGTCCACCGAAGGTCAGATTCACAAAAACTGGTGTCACCTTAACTGCGGCGAAGAAGATATCGACTGGAAAGTGAGTCCCGTCGAAGGCAAGGGACTTGGGCTTGTTGCGATGAGATCACTGCCAGCATTGCACCGAATTATGGTCGACGGCTGTTGTGACAAAGTTGATCATCCAGGTATAAAGGATTTGATGCCTGTCGATGGGAATTATACGGAAAAATTGGTTCTCAATTGTGTTCAAATAAGTAGTACAGATCTAGATTTATTCCTACGGATCTCGCGAGCAAATCATGATTGCAGACCGAACGCTGAGCATTGGTTCGATGAAAGTTTCAAGGCTGTCGTGTTATTTGCACAGAAGGACATTGCGGAGGGTGAAGAGATTACCATAAACTACCAAGCGTTTGATGAAATGTCTTGCGATGCGTCGGCGTCATATATAAGAAGTAAGCTGCAAAGTAAATGGAGAATAATGTGCTCAAAGGATTGTAGTTGTTATGATAAACCAATGGAAACACTCCGAGTCCGATCTAATGAACTTCATGACAAACTCGTAATTTTGGTATCTCAAGGAAAATCGCAGGAGGCTTTGGAACTTGTAAAGGAATTGGTGGATCATCATGAAACTCTCGGCTCATCATTATTGAACAAGAAACGTACACTCTTCGCCGGTTTTCAAGTAGCGGTTATGAGGGAAACTACTCTGAGTGCAGCAAGGAAGTACTTAGAAGAAGTTTACGCGATTCTAAGCGCTATCCTGTCTCCAGAATCAAGGGAGATTAAAGATTTTAAACGACTTATGGATGATATAACCACTCATCGCAATTATCTTATTCATAAATAAAAATATGTTTTCATTCTAACGTTTTTAGCGATGATTATTTGATGCGGTTCAATTTTGCTCACCGAGCATAAAGTGGAATTTATCTCTAGTAGAAGCGATGGTTTTAAATGAATTTACGTCGAAGACGCCAATGGAGCGAAAAAACTTGTCTCGAAAGCATCGTATATTTCATGGATGAAAAATAAGATTGAGAGTCTCCCATTTTGACATTGCCATCGAGACCAGCCTGACTATACAATAATCGGCTCTCGCAAATCGGCCCTATATGTTCTGTAGTTTTCCTTCCTGATATTTATGCTAATTTGACTATTTGTCTTCTGGATAGTGATATCCCCTAACGACTTTATGCTGGAATTACTACACTAAGAATATTTACAGGCAATGTTCTTGTGAGACATACTACGAGCAGAGAAATGATTACAGGTGGCCTCTGGCTATGTATGATAAGCTCGTCCCGAAAATCATTTCAATAAAAAAAAGTGAAACTATTCAATGGAAAGCCGACAAAGCCGCACCCTAAACTAGATGGTGCTTTTAAGAATTTAATCGACAATGGTCTCATTGCTCAGGGCTGTATTGTTCGGGGGTCACCATTTCTTTACATAAGCGGTGACACACATTCGATTCTTCTTTCAAAAAGTTCCCATAACCGAACTTGTGTGGTGTGGTAAAATTTCTTACACTCGAAACTTGAGTTCCGTTAAACTTGTGATGCGCTGAGCATTAGCATTACCTCATTCTGTGGGCGTGTCAGCCGTTTACATAATCTGCGCTACCTGTTCATAGCCTTGGCATTGCTTTGCGAAATCGGTAAAAACCGATTCGGGGTATCTTCTGTCCCTTTTCTGACTCATCAAATATTGAGTTGATAATGTCCCCCGAACCCTCCATAATTTGACATTACAGTCATTATTCGACGAGTCATTTTTGATTTTATTCGTTCATTTGTCTGCTGGATTGTTTATTGTTCCGACGAGAATTTATTAATACCACTATACAAGAAAAATGCGTCACTGCGCATTTTGCCTTAAGGAAATTGAAGGTGATGCGATCAAGCTGTGTGGAAAATGTCGAAAACGTGCATATTGCAGCCGAGAATGTCAGCTAACCGACTGGTCCACCGAAGGTCAGATTCACAAAAACTGGTGTCACCTTAACTGCGGCGAAGAAGATATCGACTGGAAAGTGAGTCCCGTCGAAGGCAAGGGACTTGGGCTTGTTGCGATGAGATCACTGCCAGCATTGCACCGAATTATGGTCGACGGCTGTTGTGACAAAGTTGATCATCCAGGTATAAAGGATTTGATGCCTGTCGATGGGAATTATACGGAAAAATTTTTCATCAATTGCATCGGACTTGGTGATGAGACAGCAACTATTTGTCTACGAATATCGCGGGTGAATCATGATTGCAAACCGAACGCCGATCATTGGTACGATGAGACATTCAAGGCGGTCGTTCTTTTCGCACAAAAAGACATTGCAGAAGGTGAAGAGATCACCATAAATTACCAAATATTTGATGACATATCTAAAAACATGACGACAAACACTGCAAGAAGTACGCTGCAATACAAATGGGATATAGTTTGCACAAAGGACTGTTTCTGTTATGATAAACAAATGGAGAACCTACGAGCTCGAGCTAGAAAACTGGATGAAAAAATCTTCACTTTGGCATCGCAAGGAAAATCGCAACAGGCTTTGGAACTTGTAAAGGAGTTGATTGGCCATCATGAAACTCTCGGCTCATCATTATTGAACAAGAAACGTACACTCTACGACGGTTTTCAAGTAGCAGTGATGAGAAAAACTACTTTGGGTGAAGCAAGAAAGTACTTAGAAGAACTGTACACGATTCTAAGCTCTATCCTGTCGCCAGAATCATCAACGGTTAAAGAGAAACAGCAACTGCTGGATGATATGACCACTCATCGTAATTATCTGATTCATGGCTAATTTTGCAAATAAAAAGAGTTTTTCGATCGAATCGTTGATGTCTTTGTTCATTTCAACTTTTTTTCATCGATACGCATACGCAATGACTCCAATTCACTTTAAAATGAAAGTGGAGAGGTCAAGGGGTACATACAATTCCAACTATGGATCAACATTTGTAAGCTGTCGATTCATCTATAAAAATGAATTGATAACCCCGAATCGGTTGCTGAATGATCGTTTGTATTCCATCAAAGCCTGCACTATACAAATTGCTTTGTGCTCTGAGTGAGATAACCATCAGCAGTATTGATTCACAATTCTTCGTCCCTTTCGTCCGGCTGAGCCTAAAGATGTTGTAATAAATCACATCCCGAATCCTGGCAAGTTAAAAGGTAACTGCTTTCTAGGTATATGAACCAAGAACAACACTCTGACATAACCATACTGCAACGCATACCTTTTGCATGACAAATTTTTAACCTTGACCGTTAATTATGTACTGTACAACATACAGATTCGAAACAGATAAATGATAACAGGTGGCTCTGTGGGGCGGAAGCAACGCCACCTGTTATCATTTCTCTGATTCCAAATCATTTCAAAGTAGCTCCTTTGAATTGCGTATTGGAGCGACGCAGGGATCAATTCTCATACTAGTACAAAAGATACTTTTGTTGACATAAACGGAAAAATTAATTTAAAATCGATGAATATGCTTTCTCGAGATTCCACCCATTAATAAGGCGGTATATACTTCAGCGGCTAGAACACTCATTTGACTTACGAAAATGCATGCTGAAAATAGGACGTCCTTTATGAATGATCCCTGCTAATGGCATGCAAATTTTACTTTAATTCTGTACATCTTATAGCTAAATGTGTTTCATTTACCAAGGTTGTCTGAATAACCAACAGTCGAATTTTTAATAACACAGAAAACCTACAAAAAAATAAAATTCAAATTCGCATAGTTACCTACTCATTACGGAACTTTTATTGGCGTGGAGAATTATAAAATTAAGTCTCTATTAGTTCACACTAAATGGTGACAAGAGTGTTTTTATTTCGAATTGCCACATTCGAAATATTCACTTTATCGAATGCATAAAAATTATCAGAAACTTTTGAGTCTTTCAGAAGGAAATCAGCACCAAAAATATTAGAATTACTCGTATGACGTAATACACTCAGCTAGTTGTTAGCTATCCGTTTCCGGTTCACTCAAATATGTCGATAACGATAGAACAGACACTTACATTATTGACGAAAATTAAAATCGACCGTTCGTCAACCCGGTGAAAACCTCAATACAAATCAACATTCGCCGCAACCACCAGGCCACAAATTTAACATGCCATTCGAATGATGGGCACACGCTTTTTTATTAATTTTTCACCCCTATTTCCCTTCCCTCATCCACCCGTGCGAGGTCAAAAGAGAGTCCGTCTCATTGTCAATTAAAAAACGGTATTTTAGTAATGAGAGAAATAGTTTGTCCGTGCAAAATTTTACTTTCTGTTTTTTCGAGAATATGATGACCTAATCTAAAATGTTCGAAGATTTTCTGAGTGCATGGAAAATGGTAATAGTTCGCCTGATAATCTTTACAATTATCGGTCGTAGAGCTTCTTGACTGTGATCGTTCATTCAAAATGTCTAGTACCATTGAGCCTAAAATCATCAAAAATTGGATAACTTGTAAATTTTGAAGACAACAATATTTCTTCAAATTGATAAAAAAAAAACTTTCGAGCAAAAATTTTGACATCCCAAAAACTCGTAACGTTCTGCCTTCAAGTTACTAACAGAGCTGTTTGAACAGTTTTGTTTTTGACAAAGTAACAAAATTAATTTGCATACCAAATTTTTTTTAATATCAGCGACTTTATCGATGGTGCTAGGTGCTAAAATTTGTGAACCAAATTCAAAATTTTATTTTCCAAACGAGATACGTTAGTTGTACTGATGACAAGCTGAAAATGTTTCCCAATTCAATTCTAATTGAACAGAAGTTGACTCATTTCTGTTGTCTACACTAAATAATTGTTTATCGCTTTGAAAATGAAATATTTTCAGAAAATGTGAAAATTGTGTCTTCACTTTCGCATAAAATTACATAATTCATATGAATTGTAGACAAAACTCGTGGTGAAACTCAACAATTAGGCCTTCAATTGTTCAAAATTCATCGAAGCCTCTAGAATCAATGCGATTTTTTACGAAAAGTTGATCAACCTGGAAATTTGGCGCCATTTTGAGGTCTATCGCTTGACAACATCGTGAATTTTCCTTTTATAGCCTTAAACTTTTACTTACCTTTTACTTATTTTTACTTCCAAAACTACTGATATCAGTCAAAAAACCATAAAATGGGAAATGTAGACTTGTGTCACTTACATACTCAACCAAAATAAATTACCATTAGTAACAAATTGTTCCACAGTATGCTTCGAAAATCTTTAGCTCTTTTTATATTGCTAATTCGAAGAACCGAATTGTGCTGAAAATGGAGACTAAAATCAGCATTACAAAAAACTAAAGCTTTTCGAGGCATACCGTAGAACAATTTTTTGCTCAAGATATCTGTTCTCGGCAGATAATATACTGTATGCACTTCTTGCCGACATTGTTATCTTGACGTGTGGGTATAACGAATCTCGCCTTCGGCTCGATCTGCGATGCAACAATTTTGGCAAGAGGTACGTAAATATGTATTAGTGGGCGTGTTAGAAGACTCATGCTCAATAATCTATTGTAAAGATAGAATAAATG
>JANTFA010145209.1:0-11755 GCA_026413405.1 Phytosciara flavipes | reverse complement strand
ACTTTACGCTCGTCACTACCTTTCAGACAAAAAAAAGATCATGAAAATCGAATGAAATTTACTCGAGATATCGACAAAAGACTCTACCTTCACTGTACGGCCAAGTAGCTCAAATTAGGTCCACTCTAAGGGCTCTAACTTCCGAGCCAAAGATCCGGTTTTGACCAACTTTTTCCTGGATTGGTGGAGTCAACACCTTTCATTTGCACCATCTATGAATTTTTGCGAGCAATACCGTAATATTTGCGATAAACCTCGACCAGACCTCGAAAATAGCACTATTTCGACCACAACTTTGGATCGGCTCGAGCGATTTTGGTCATCTTCGAACTTAGCCTGGCTTTTTCGATAAAAAATCGAGGAAAAAGAGTCCCATCAAGGTTGCTTTCGTTTTACTCAAGTTATCGTGCTGACGGACAGACCGACAGACGGACTTTTTTTAAATTGCTGATTTGGCATCTAGGGGTGACCACAGAAGGTTTGCCCTTACTCCGGGGCTCAAAATTGACGTGTTACAAACGTAAGAGTAAAGTCATGTGGACCTCGAGCCAAAAAATATCAATGGATTTCGAGATATTTTAGTGCAAAGTTTGTTAGTCACGCAACAAGGTTATGAACTACTGCATTTAAATAGAACGATACATTTGGTCAAGCACTTGGTTGAAAACAAAATATTGCACTGGATCATCAATTTTGAACGCATTGGCAAAATTTACTTTAGCTTTTTTTTCGCTTCAACGAAGTTTCTGCTGTTAAGAGAGCGAACATACTAAAATATTAAAAGCTGCCGATAGAGTAGAGAAAGCCAGGATACACTGAATTTATACAATAAATAAAGTAAAATTTTATTAAATTTACCGGCTGTAACATATAACTTGCGAGGATAAATGTTTCTTTCTATTTGGAAATTCCTAATAGATTGAAATATAATCTAGGACTTCATTATCCATGTAGCATGAATTTTTTCATCATTTGGTCGATATATCCACATCAAGTCGCTTGTTTAGTCGAAGTAAGAGGTCATAACGTTTCGTAACCGTAATAATCGTTTTTATTGAGGCGCCACGTAGCCAACTTAATTCATCATAATCGTAATAGCTTTTATCACGAGTACATTTTCTAGATTTAGATTTGAAAATTTCTTGCATCTACTCACTAGGACCTATTTTATCGATGATACAAACATTGGAGTACCATTATGGTAGTTATTTTGCTTTGAACTGAGTTATCCCATCGTTGGCTGAAATAAATATTTGTAAGGCATCATAATGACATCACATTTTTCACATATTTTCATCTGATGTTCTCTAGAAGTAAGAAAATTGAATTTTCCAGAAACGATTTGCTCCCATGCCCATTAAGACGTTGCCTGGGAATACCGAGTGGACAAAAGACAAAATTTGGCAATGGTTCGATGTCCCACCATCGTCTTCTTAAATATAACGACTTTCCCAGAACGAAAACGTCTTAATGAATCGAAAAAAAAACTTTCCGTTTTTCCGTAAATTGTCTTATCACAAGTGTTAATAACCTCCCTTCTCTTTACCGCGCATAATTTATGAAAATGTTTCGTTCATCGTTGAGCTTAATGCGTGCGACATATGTGGGGCACTTGATTTACGGGTCAGATAAGGTAATTTAATAAAGACAACAAAGAACTCGAATTTACTTTTTTGGTGATTAAGACCCTGACACGCTTGCTCGCGATATGAAACGCGTCCGTGTTTTCAGTGAAAATAGCATAAAATTCATTATAACTTTAGTGGGCTCCGAGAACATTGAGAAAATTAAATCAGTCTCTCTCATTGTGGCCTGCATTAAAATTCCATTCTGCAGTCTTGCCTTTTGTGCAAACAGAGTGTTGTTCATTCCATAACATTACATAAATCTCACTAATGAGAGGACCAGAGCATCGATGCAAACACAGCCATTGTGCAGAAAAACTACAGACACCAATCGCAATTCATGTCTTAGGAAACGAATATGTCTTGAACAACATACTACAATTTGAATATAACAGTGCCTCGTGAACTTCGGCTTCGCCTCGGGGTTGACTATCGAAATTTAGTGCAAGAAAATGCCTTCGTACCGATCTTGGTAACTATCTCAGTTCATTTTAATCAATTAATGCAACGCAATCCTACCTGAAATGAAGTGTCTACATAAACTGGAAACTTTTTTACTCAATCTAGTGAGCTCCTAGGACCTAGGTAGATAAATCTTGTGTTACTATTTGATAACATTCGTCTGAATTTCGTTCCTTTTTTTGTCAATTTGGTTATCCACTTGGAGAAGGATTGCATCACTCGCTTTCTGTCCAAGTCATAAGCCTTCCTAGAAAATTCCAAAAATGTACGCTTTTGTCAGATCCCCCTCCTCCGCTGTAAAGCGTGCGTAATTTATGAATGGTAGCTTACCACACTCCATAGGATGACACGTTTTCCATTTTGGATGCTTACCATTTGTGAAGACCGTCAATTATGTGAAAACTGAAAACAATTTCCTCTGAGAAAACCGGGAGTGATACTCCGGAGGTTTCGCTTTTGCATTCTAATTATTTTGATAGAAAGTTAACGGTGTGCAGACCAGTAGCAAGCACAGATCGCCATAATGAGAATACTACGTCTGAGTCTGACACAACTGGGATAGGGAAAGGACACAACTCTGAACAGTGGGAACAAAAAAAATTAGAGAAAAAGTAGTTTTGACTCTCTGTTAGGTCTGACTGAATGAAAAACATTTCTTTTTGTACTGGTCACGGGAGAAATTAGTTTCTTTTACATGGGAAGATTCGAGAAGTTAAATTTATCGGACACCAAAACTCACAGAGAGAAGCAGTAGACTCATTAACCGATGAACTCAAATTTATCGTTTCGTTTATCAAATTTCCATTTATTTTTCATCGAACATAAAAAGCCACAATTTTTCCAAACTAAATCTACTGACAAGTCGCCTCAAAATTCGGTACATTGTCGCCCATATAGGAAATATCAAAATAAATCAACGAACGTCCCAAGTGTGCAAAGCGATTCGTCTGTTCCAAGTTAGCCAGCGATTCAATGTCAATGCCCACGGATTTCTTCTTGAAATCGCCATTTTTGCCACGACCATCCAGTAATTCCCATCGTTCCGGGTACAATTTCGGATTTTCTCGTCTCAATTCCTTTACAATTTCGTCGAATGGCAACGTAGCTCGATTGTCTTTGAACACCACCTCAACGGATTTCAGTTTGTCACGGGGTATTTTTATGGCCACGGGAACGCGTTCAACTTGCAGATCAGCACCAGCCCATTTGTCCTTAAAATCGGACACGATCGCCCGTTTCAACCATTCGAATGTAAGCAAATTGGCACAAACGACCTCCACACGCCGGTCAATGTATCTCTGCTGCAGTATTTTTGGCTTCGGTGGATTTTCGATTTCGGTGATCATCTCGCGCAGTGCTTTTAGTAACACCGTTTTGGTTGTATCGTCTAATTGGTCGGAGGCGTCTACGATTTTCACAACGAATGGAATGTCAAGGACTTTGGTGTGTGAAATGTGAAACTTCTTCGGACCTCTTGCTCTGGATGGATCCAGTTGTGATAGGATCTGTTTGACATCAGCTACAATTTCATCGACAACCAGTTTATCTTCGCCAATTCGTTCCAATGCTTTAGTGTTTGTTCGGAGTGATTCTGGATCTTTAATCAGTGCTTCGGTCAACATTTCACGTTCCTTCTTCTCGTCAGATGTCCACTTCTCGTGAGTTTTACCAAATATGGACGTCAGTCGTAAAAGTATTTGATCGTATGCGGTGGTGCGCTGAGTTCTGCTGTTCAACGTGTTGATTAATTTCGTTCGTTGATGCTCAAATTCGGTGATCACGGACTTGTCACTGTTCGATTTTACACTGGCAATAATTTCTTTGCACTTTTGGATGGTGTCTTCGACGACAGCCTTGTCGATATTATCCGTAAATTTAGTATCAGATCGAATGGAATCTGGATCACGAGACATTTGCACCAGCAAATTGTCTCGCCGTCGATCGTCTTCGCGCGACATTTTCTCAAACTTTTCTAACGAACTCTGTACCAATTTCGTCACTAGCACAATCAATTGGTTCCATTCGCTTGAACTGGATCTGCTGTCATTCTCGCCCGATCTATGACTTTCGGCTGAGTTTCTTGATTTTTTCACTGCTGCGATTCGATCCATCGCTTTCTTGCGTTCTTTTGCAATGGATTGATCAACTCGTTTGTCTCTGATGCCATTGCGATAAAGGATATTATTCGCGAATTTACCCGCCGATAAAACATTTCGGTGTCCGTACTTTGTGGCCAGCTTCACAAGCGAATCAGGATCATCGGAAATCATTAGCAAAAGCTGGTCCCTTTCAAACATTCGCTTATCGTTGGCAGTTAAATTCTTCCGCTCATCTAAGGTCAACCGCAGTATTTGATCGACAATGTTTCCCAATTTGATCCACTCAATCGGAATTGTATCTTTCGCAACCGTTGGTCTCATTTCGGTTGGCAACGCAGCGATTTTTTTCGATATCAACGAAGCTATACCTTCATCCGGCACTCCATTCGGAAAAAGGACGGACTCCGTCTCTCTAACAGCAAAATTCAGACGTCCCTTACCGAATTTGTACACAAACTTGTCGTCCAATTCGAGCAGATCGGGATTTTCCAACAACAATTGCATGATCTCTTTCCGTTCGACCATTTCTTCGGTCGTCAGTTCAGCATCTTGGTCAATGTTCATTAGCATACCGACGATGTTGTTGAATTTCATCCATTCGGAATCATCGGCATCGCGTCTCTTATTACTCGATCGACTGTGAGAGTGTGAACTTGATCGAGAGGATCTGGATCGTTTGTTGTTCGATGGTCCAGATTGTCCAGCAATTTGATAGCGCAAATCATCGTCTCGACTCTGGCGACTATCGGTTAATTTGTTTCGTAAATCAGCTGGTGAACGACTGCGATACATGTTTCGTCGCTTTGATAATTGTACGCGAAGGTCCACTTCCGAATGTGAATCTCTTGATCTTGATCTCGATCTCGCGTAATGTAGCATGGGCGGCGGTTCGAAGTGGTCGTCCTCGTTGTCGTACATTAGCTCGCGAAAATCTTCCATCGAAACACTTCGGTTCCGGAATGGTGGACCTGGTGGCGAAGCAAGCGGTGACAATTGAGACGGTGACGGAATAACATTACGGTGTACAATTCGATCATTTAATCGGTTATCATGTCTAACCCTGTTGTCTCGTGGGCTCCGTTTACGGTCACGCTCCCGATCCCTATCACGCTCCCGAACTCTATCACGCTCTCGATCTCTATCATGCTCTCGATCTCGTGAAAAACGTCTTTGTCTCGGAGGTGATCGACGTCTTGACTTTTCGGGAGAATTTCGTCGATGCGATTCGGAGTTTTTACGTTGAGAACTAGTTTTCGTACCCATCAACGTTCGCTCTAGAAATTCTTTCTCTTTCAATTCCAATTCGATTTCTGCCGCAGGCTTTTTAACTGGTAATTGAACAACCGGCGGCACAGGGAACGGTGCCAAATTTGGTTGCATTAAATGTGGATTCACTGATCGAACTGGTGGCATATTCCAGTTTTGCTGTGGTTGCCATTGCTGTGGTTCCGGTGGTCTCATTGCAGGCTGCCATGGGCTCCAATGTGGTCGCATTGGAGGCATTCCGGGAAAACGATTGCTGAGCATTGGATCAATGCCAGGCGGATACAAATTCATCGGTTGAGCCATCCATCCGGGATTTTGCTGGTGATTTTGCTGATAGGATGGTGGACGAACTGGCCAAGTTCCATCTTGTGGATTAGTAAATTCAGTTTGTGGATTGGTGAATTCCGTTGGTTGAAAATTGTTCCACGGCTGTTCACTAGTTCCAGTTCCCGGTGCATATGACGTCCAATTTTGTGTGTGCCCGGAATTCGCGTTATCGGGTACGGAGTCGGGCACTAGATTTTCCAATTGATCAGCAAAACTGTCACTCGAAGGAGCACTGTTCTCTACATTGGAGCGTTCACCCAATCGACTCATCAATTCGGTTAATTTCTGTTTGAGTTTTTGATCGACCAGCTTCAAAATTAACTTTTTCCGCTTCGACACCTCACTATTGGTAAGTGGACGCGTTGGCTCTTCCACACCGAACAGCATTTTGTTTGCCTCGATTTGTGATTCACGGAAACATTCTTCTTTCTGGTCGACCTCTTGCTTTGGTTCATTTGACGAATTTGCTCCACCAAAGTAATCGACGATCGGCTTTGTGGGAGCTGACGGTTCGGGCTTTGTGGGAGCCGACGGTGCTGGCTGTGTTGCGGGTTGTTTTATCAGGGCTGGGTGTGGAATTTGTTTCGCTGGTGCTGGGTGTACAATTGGTTTTGGTGGAGCTGCATGAACAATCGGTTTACGATCAGCGGATGCATTGAAATGAGGCCTGCCATCTGCTTTGGGAGCCACAGCAGCACGACTTCGAAAATTAATTTGTGGCTTCAAATCGATTGAAGGCATGACTGGTGGCTTCGGTGTGAAGTCATCTAAATCGAGCTCGTCTTCTACAACGGGGATTTTCTTCACAATTGTCGGTTCACGTACCGGCACTACTGTAGGGGTAGTCGCAGTAAGAGTAGTCGTGACTGACGCTTTGACACTTTCGACAATTCGAACGGGTGGTCGGACATCATTTTTAACTACCGGTGGTACGGTCGATTGTTTCGTCAATTGTCGTGTTACTGGCCGATGCGGTTTGTCCACATGTTTCCGATAGTCTGCGTCAATTGCACGGTCATCAAACGATGGCATTACTCCCTTATCAAAGGGATTGGCCGATCCATGAGCTGCCGTCGGTCGATCCATTTCGATTTCCGATGCTAAATGGCTAAATGGATTTTCATCCAATTGTTGATTACCGTGATCGGTGGCGGTACTGTGCAATGGCTTTAAAACATAAAACATTTTTTTTGGGTTAGATTTGTAGATGATCGTGATCGGAGTGGTTTTTTAGAACTGATTCGCTCCTCACAACATCATCACAATTAAAATTGAAAAAGAAAAATGGAAAAAAATCGCAAAAACAAAAGTCAACTACGGGTACAACAGGACTACGATGTGAACGTTTGCTGTGTTGAAACCATCTCTGCAGTGTACACGTTGTCTTAGACTTCGAGTTGTCGTTCTGTTCCAACAAATTTCCATCCATAATCCACAAAAATATACAAATCTGCAGATTGCAAATAGTCGTGGACACCCCGAGTAATTTTGCTTAGACGTCTACACAATGCACATCCATCCCTCGTCAGAGCATCTTAAAGTACCAAACACAACGTGTTTGTCGCTTGAAAATGTTTTACTTCGCATGATCTACAGTGTTTCCGTGTAGATCAAACGATGCATACAACTTTCAGCGAACCGGTGGGGTCTAATGGATGCGAAAACAACGAAATTTTCAACAACCGGTCAACGGACATCTCAACAACATCAAAACATTCAGCGAAATTACCAGGCTTTCCACGACGATTTCGCATTCTGCTTACAATGCAACTCAATCCATTTTTCATACAGAACTGCGTGTACATAATACTCATCCGCGCGACTACCACACTTTTCACATTGTTTTTCAATTATATAAAGCGTCCAATTTCTAAAACAAAAACTAAGAAAAACAGGAAAATGGCAACAAAAGAACGATCTACCTTATTGAGATATTTTCCTGTTGCACGGGGATGCCCGTAGCCGTACATTGGTGGTCCATAACCCCCTTTTTGTATCTTCGGTTTGTACGTACGGAATTTTTTATTCATTTTGCCGTTTTTTTTATTCTCCTTTTGTGTTGGATTCATTATTGTGAGTCCGGTGGATCTCAGAAGGGTTGTGATTAGTTTATTAATTAAGTCCGAGTGCGTGTTGGTAAATGGTAAAAACTAAATGTCGCTCCTTCTGTGAAATTTTTTTATTTTTTTTCCTTTCTGTGTTTTCTTTTGACATCTGTGTGGATGCGCGATGTGATGGAAACACAATGCAGCATAAAACACATCGGTTTCATCGGCTGAACGTTTTTGAGTGCGATTAATGTATTAACGTCGACCGTGCTTTTATTTGAATGGAGAAGGTAGTTTCCAAGGTTGTTTACAACAGGTTAAGACATCCACGAAGGCGGGTGGCACACACAATTGAGAACGCACTCATTACAGATTGTGTGCAAAGTCAACCTGAAGAAAATAAATTTTTTTTTTTGAGTTGAAATTGTTATTTGATTTTGCGACAAAAAAGTAGTTCCATGAAAGCCACCTTCATTGCTTGAATTCAAATTGAATCAAAATAAAGGAATATGATATGATGGTGACAATGACCTGGAAAGATCAAGAAAAATGTTAAAATTTCTTCATTCAGCTTAAAGATGAATTAGTAGACTGGCATTCGCATGTCTCAGATATTTCAATGAAAGTTGAGACCACTTTCATTGAGATTAATTCTGTCAAAGTGTAATGGATTTTATGATGATATCGAGACCCATTGAGTGTTTTAGGAGAGCGAGAACCAGTTGAATTTAACTGGTCTCGGGGTCAACTGTTAAAAAAATTCATGAATAAAAAGGAAGTTGAAAGTTGAGTTTAGTTTGAATTTGTATGTGATTTTTCTCATTTTGAAGTGTGACCCCGAGATACTAGTTGAATTTAACTGATCAAAAAGTGCACTCGTTTTTAACATAATGACGATTATGCATGAATCGTTTTGTCTCCGTTTTCGCTCATTTGAAAGAGATAAGGTTCAATTTTTTTTCGTAAACGATGAGTAAACGGAGTGTAGTGCGATCCATGCATTACACAATCTTCTGTTTGAATAATTAAATTGAGTGTAAAGGGCGTAAATGGAGAGTACTTTCGATCAGTTTAATTCTGGTCTCGGGGTCACACGTCGAAAAGAGAAAAATCACATTCAAATTTAAACTGAATTCAAACCTCAATTTTTGCTTGATTCATGAGTCTTTTGACAGCTGACCCCGAATTAAACTGGTTTTCGCTCTCCTTAAACACCAGAGACTTTTTTTGAGAAATTCTTCGAGAAATGGATTCCTCAAAAAGTCCCTGCAATTCACTATTACTTCGACAGAAGCCGACGACGCTCTTTAAGACACTTTCTTACTAGCTTATTTATCTGTAGCAAGCTCGATTAGTTTCGATACTAAGATAAAATTGAACCAGAGAAATGATACCTTCCGTTGCGACGTTCAAACTAAGACATACGATATACAGCTAAAGTTACACAAATTGATATCAAAAAAATTCCTTCAGCTGTTTAAATGGGTTCAATAAACATACCATATTACAAGACGTGTGTGCGTTTAGCTGAATGGACCATGTGGTAATAAAACAAGTTAATTTTAAACAACTGAAAGAAATTTTGATTTCTCAAACAGTAATCCTAATCGTACCGCTTGTAGTGCACGCAAACGAAGCTCAAACATACCACATCCGGTTTGTGATAGTCTGTTCAGCAAAATGTGAGTTGAGAATTCTTGTATCTGTACCAATAATGGGAGGAAGAAAGTTAGTTGTTAGTGTGACAAGCGTTGAACACAGTTATTACTCAAGCGATCGACTTTATTTATTTCACCTAGAGATTTCGGTGTTTCAGCGATGGAAGTTTAAAGACAAAATGTTTTCCGAGTCATGCTTAAGACATGTAAACATGACCACAAAAGATCTTCTTGCTTGCTATACTTACACTTCTGCGAATTTTCCTATCCAAATTGATTTCCTCATGCAACATTTTGAGTAACAGAGTGGTGGTGTAATTTGCCTAAAACGATGAAAATGTTACATTGTCGCATCGTGGGTAGGCTGGACGCTTTTTATCGTCAAACATTCGTTCAATACACTGGCGATAGTAAATGAAATAAAGTTACCTCAAGCAGAATGTCCTCACACACTCTAAATGTCGCATACAAATCCCCAAGTGTCATTGCAAATATTACTGTGTTGGAAATGCCAAAATCTTCAAAAATGCGAATGCCACGACGCCTTATCAAAACAATTCGCAGGATAATTTGAAATAGTAAGCTGACCGATATGGAAATTGCGTACAAGACCACTTGCAGCGAACATATCTCATTGCACTCATTCATTAGCTTCGTGAGACGAAAGTGGTCCACGCTAAGTACATCCAATTTATCACAAATGCTATCGACCGCAATGGTTTCGGTTTTGATCTGCCTACATAACGATCGGATTTGATTGTTGATGGTCTGGTAAGACCGTTGTCCCGCAACACAGGAACCATAGTACAGATTCGGTATCACTCTTGCAACAACTGGTGGTATACTAATCGCAATTGCTCCGAAGATAGTAGCATACGGTGATGTTGAAACTTCAAATGGGCCTACTGTCACAAGTAAACTGTAGACCAGGTCGTAAATTATCGATTTTACAAAAAATTTGATTAGGACACGGGGACAGCGGATTCCTGTACTGGCACTCGAGTCATACAAATGAGAAACCTTAGTAAGAAATGTTCGAATCTTCCTGTGCTTTAAGTAAACCAATCCATACATTGTGATGTACGATATTGCTATCGAATGCAGGAACCACTCATCAAGCAGAATTATAGCGTAGCTTTTCAAGATTTTTTGTAGATTCAAGAATATTAGTGAATTATAAATGTAAAGGAGGATCAATGAACTGAATGAGAATGTCAATGAGTAGATAAAGAAAATGACACTGGTTGCCGTTCCATCAAATCGATGAGGCCACAATCCGTACAACCGAATTGTTAATATCGTCGAAGTTTCTATGAATTTGATTAGATGTACTGCAAACATTTCGGTTTCCTTCCACGAAATATTATATCCTATGCGATGTATGCAAAGGGCTAGTACGACCGAACTGAATGCTGTCGACGATTCGTCGTTAGTTCAATGAATAGAAGCATAAAATCGATTTCTCATTAGCGTGTTTCTGTTTCAATTTATCATCTCAAAGGAATAAGCCATTAATGACACCGAGACAAAACATACCTCATTGATTGCAGTTTTTCAGATCTAATCTTTCAAATCAAAGCTCTAGAGACGGAATTCTCGCTCAATTTTCGAGACTTAAGAGCGACCGTGAGCTCCACTTATATTTTTGGAGAAGCTCGAGCAGCATTTTGTTTAGATTACCTACTCCTATGTTTCAACGTTGATGCCCTCATCGAAATGTTTAGTTCTTTCGCTTTTTCTCTATTTATTTAAGTGGTGTTACTGAACAGAACACCCAAAATCGTTTTCAAAGAAGCATTGGTATATTAGTTGTCCAATGGACACTTTGTCAAAATTCACTCAGAATTTCTTTTATCTCACTTCGACAGCCATTAACGAATCCAATTCTAGAGGGGATAGGCCATCACATTGAGTTAACCGGTCAAAATGAAAGAAATGCACAAAAATCCCGGGATGCATGCATTTGGATTTTGAAGTAGAGGATATTTTAGCATCAAATAAGAGGACTGAAGAGGACGCTTATATCTTTGAAAAACGAAGAAAAGCTGCCCGACATACAAGTCAACATTTGTGTTGGACTTTTATTAGCATAACCAGAATCTTTGGAAGATAACATGGTTCTTGAACCTTTGATTCAGTTTTAGCATTCTGGGTGTGTGGGCTTGTGTGGTATCGTTGGAAAGGTAATGATGTCCTTTTTGCGCCACAACAATAAAATCAACACGAAGAGCTAATTCCGAGCAAAAATATAACGAAAATGTTCAAGGGGT
>JANTFA010145198.1:0-11756 GCA_026413405.1 Phytosciara flavipes | reverse complement strand
CTTAAAATTAAAGACAAGTTGGTTTTGTTTGAAATTTTGATAGTGTTTTTAGTTAATTGTTGAAATCAAGAAAACTCATCTGAATCGTTTCGAAAATATGGTGCAAAATTACGAATTATTCCTGAATTTTGACTAGTTCTGTCATTTCCCGCAACTCCCGGAGATAAGTAAAAGCGCAAACTCTCCATTATATCGTTTTCAGTCCAATTCATTAAACAAAAATTTATTTATCGTGAAAGTTTTCAACTCAAAGTATTTTTAGAGCTACTTCGAATGTAGACTCAATAAACGTGCAAGCTTGGGCTAGCGTTAGATGTTCTGAGATTTTACCGTTACGTACTTGTGAACATGCAATTTACTATTTTTTTTTTTCGATTGAACTGAGGGGTTTTCACCTCAAAATAATCTCATTGAACATGATTCGAATTCAAAGAAAAATCTTTCAATTACAGAGTGAATTTAACCGCTTATCCGAAATCACATTCCAAAAAAGGCAAGAGGTGGCCAATCAGATGAAGGTTATCGATGGACTGAACCAATCACTTAGCTATCTGGAGGGATATTGTGGTTTTCAGGTAATGTGTTTCCTTCTTACAGCCTCACGAAATCATCAAAATTAGCGAGCAAACTTTTTTCTGATTAGCGAATGAGTTTAGCGACGCTAATATATTAGCGATATTAGCATTAGTTAGCGTTAGCGTCCAAGCGGCCAAGCCAAGTAGTTAAACTTAGGCTCACTCTATGAACCGATATCCGAATTTGACACATTTTTTTATTGCTGATTTGGCATCTAGAGATGACCACAGATGGTTTCTCCTTACTCAAGGATTCGAACTCTACGTGTTACAAACGTAAGAGTAAAAGCATAAGACCCTCGTACTTCTTACGGGTACAAAAAGTTTGTCATATAATTTTCAATTCTTCTTAAAAACTTTTCATATTTCGTCAAGGAAGTTATGAATATCATTTTCTTCTGTTGAATGAATATAAGTGACGCGACTTAAATAAACTGGTTGTTAGACCAGTACGAAGTCCGTGGGTCTTAAGTTTTCACTCTTATGTTTGTAACACGTCGAATTCGAATCCCTGAGTAATGGCAAACCTACTGTGGTCACCCATTTGAGTGAAACGAAACCTATTTTGATGGGACTTTTCTTTACACAGTTTCGTTTTACTGCGAACATTTTCTGGAAATTTTTTCGTTGAAGAGTTTGTTCGGTAAAATTTCCTTGACAGGATAGAAAATGCGTTCAAGCGAAAATCCAACGCGACTTGCGTCACATTTACCCTTTAAGGGTTCTTTTCTAATATCAATACTTTAACCATACTTTTTGTTTTTAATGGACAGCCTTTTGATGGAACTTCTTCGAAGAGGCCAAAAGTCAATCGTAATGTTACCGCGGCAGTATTGGAAATCAAGCATTCAGTCGCAGCAGAAGTGGACACATTGACACGGCTCAACAATGAGTATCTGGAGATAATGAAGGTAAGAAAATAAAACATACAGACGAACGCAATCATGAGAGCCGAAGGAAGACTAGCCGAAAATTCCCGGTAGTCGGCTGCGTCATACGGCTCAATACGGCGGCTGGTGTAATTATTTGTTCTTGTCAGAATAAAAATTTCATTCACTTTCAATCCATTCGACCAACGGAAGTGCTGTCTAAACTTTTTTTGTGAAATTCAATTTTCGTATGTGGCAGGCAGTAGACTAAATTGTATACTGTTCCATAATGCATCAATTCGGAAACCATTTTACGACCAAAACGAGCTCATCGTCTGCAGCGCATAAGCTCTTCAGCTTCAAAATTTTATAGTTAGATTGTTCTAAACAAACAAAAAATCACCACAGCCGGATTAGTATCTCATCTGCGCTACCTCACCAACCTGTCAACAGTAGATTCGAGTACATTTCTCACAAGAAATGTTTGAACTTGCAGCAACTGGCTTTTTATACGCCTTTCGATTTTCTACAAGGTCTATAAATTACTGTAACCTTGAAAGTAACAAGTAATAGCGTAAGTTGATATTGAAAGAAAAAAAAGTCGTCTGAAACGAGAAGAGAGGCTTTAATTCAAGCTGTAATGTTCGTGTGGTGTTATGGTAACAATGACCTTCAGCATGTGGCGTTAGAACGTGTTGCCATAAACGAATTTTTGAAATTTTTTTTTGTTTAATTCTTAACGCATAGTTTTGTAATGTAAAGAAAAGCTTAGAAACTATTTTTGTAATTTGGGCATAATAAATCGTAGTGATATGAGAGATGGTTTAAAAAGAGCGTGAAGATTTCCATTTCCCTTATTGTTTTCCTGTCAATTTAACATGTTACAATACTTTGAAAATGCTATGTTCAAAGGAAGTAGTAGACCCGTTAAAAAACTGTTGATATATGTGGCATACTGAAAGTTTGATTTTCTTATTCCTAACTGAATGTAGATTGTTCCGTTTTAATTTAAAAAAAAGCCAAAACTTTAAAGCACTCGCCTACACCTTAGAATTATTTAAAAGGTTTTTGTTGATTACTATTAAGTCGCGTATAAAGTGCTGGGATAATAACGTTTAATGTTATGTTGCAAAAGTCTTT
Organism: Phytosciara flavipes; assembly: GCA_026413405.1. Lineage (NCBI taxonomy): Eukaryota > Metazoa > Arthropoda > Insecta > Diptera > Sciaridae > Phytosciara > Phytosciara flavipes. Next base: position 9,172 of record JANTFA010145198.1, on the reverse strand, counting down.
CGATTCTTTGTAACATCTCACAAAGTATGATCTGTTTTCGGACTAGGTATGTGTATACACTCATCATGAATATACGTAAAAGAGACCAAACAGCCGTAAGACGCTTTTCGAGAGACAATCAATCCTTTTGAAGAAATTTCATTTCATCTTTCGAGAGACATTCTTCATTTGATAGAACTGATAAGGCGCGTAACAACCGGCAAACTGACGAATGTGCCAAGCAAACCTTGAGAATGAAAATCCCCTGGAACACAGCAAAAGGGCCAAAGTCTCTTGTCATAGTCGGTATGAGAACAAAGCGAAACGCGCAAATATTTTGTCAAAGTCACGATGCGTCGTTCTTTTAAGTACCCACGTCTGTCGGTAAGGAAGAAAAGACTCTTCGATTTGTATTTAATTTTTTTAATACTAAAAGTGAGAATAAATGACTAACCTAGGTAAGCCAAGTCTAACGTAATCTTGAATGAAAATTTTCCGTCATCACAAAAACATTTCCATCAAAAATGAATATAAATGTGTTGGCGGCGGTCTGAACGGCTCTCATGTCTGGTGAAACGTTTTTCCTTTAAATCCCTAAAAATTTGATTTTGAAATTATGATTTTGTCTATATTAGACTCTGATGATAAACATTTTTAATTTCAGGGAATTCAGGAACCGGTTGCCACAGTGAATAATACAATGGCCAAACTAGAAGCACCGATAACTGCTGAAGTTGGGAGTGATTGTGTTATTCGTGAAACGAATGTTGAGGAAGAGCCCACATCAGTAGATAAGTAATTTTAATAAGTGTCTTTCGTGCCAAAAAACCAAAAAATCAATAAAAAATTTAGGAAAATAAAATAAGAAATCACAAAAAAACAAATAAAGCCAATTGTTGTGCCCTCAAATACGCACTAAAATAAAAAAAAATCGAAAAATTCCTCCGATAACTTTTGGCTGAGCCGGCTTGTCTTTCTTTTTTAAGTTTGCTCTGGGCATCCACAAGTTGTGTGATACAAATCATCCTGCGGACATTTATCCAAAACATATAGGCGATACGAACGACTGTGAGTCTAAGTTCAGTGTGACAGCCTTCTGCGTAATATACAATTTTACACGACGATGGTTTCTTGCGTGAGGCTTTAAATGTCATGCGTATTTTATTATGGTAAGCACTACACACCGTACAAAAATAGTCTCTTCATGATCGATTGGTTATTTGCTCAGTGCCCTTTTCTTCTGATACCTCAGGCTACGAATGACCAATTTCTTTAGAATCTTTAAGACGTTTCCAATCCATGTATTACACCTCAACGCTCTAACATGTCCTGATTTGACAGCAAAAGTGAAAGAATTGTATGAAGAGTGGCCCCCGGAAAGCAAAACATCTCTGATTCTGATACAGTTCTTGAGTCGCACTACAGTAAAATCAATCCTTAATCGACAATCAATATTTTACTGATTTAAAATCTATTTACGGAATCTGAAAAGTTTAAATTCATTGGCATAAAATTTCCATTGTTAAGTCACATGAATTTGGTGGAGTGCATTACCGGTATCAGTGAGAAATGGAGAGTTACATTAATTTGCGCATTAAATCAAAATGAAAATTACGCTCGTTAATTTGGTCTTATTTTGTGGACTTTTGGTTGGTCATACCCAACCAATCTGGTCTGAATCAGTCACAGCCGTTCAAATCGTTAGCATTGTGGACCATACATTCCGCATTGACTCGAAGGCTGTGGAATCGATTCTTGGAAATGATCGCATAAAAGATCGTCATGTTATGATTTTCTCGATTGCTGGATCACTCAGGAAAGGGAAAAGTTTTTTCCTAAACTTTCCCCTGAAATATTTACGCGCCAAGGTAATTGAAATTTATTCGATTGAATGAAATAGTAGATTGCCTGTTGATTTGGTGATTCTCATTTTGACAAGTGTGAACTTTGCAGCCCGACGCATGGGGTGCAGTAAGAGAGTATGCTCCTTAAGCCCTTGGGAAATGAGAATTACCGGAAATGTCATCAGGTAATGAATCATTTTTCGGGGGTGAAACGAATAAAATTCATAGTCATCGAAGGGAATCGTAATGAAAATGCAATTGCAACTTCTTTCAATACGGTCCCCCTCGCTCGTAATATTACAATTTCCTCCTCATAGTATGTGAGACATGACATTTCTGATTGGATCGGCGAGAATGAAATTGGTGGCAATGAATTACATGGATTTAAATGGAGGGGAGGTCAAAAGCCAGAAACAACTGGAATTTGGATGTGGCCTGAGATTTTCACGCATGACTATGAAAACGGCGACAAAGTGGCAATCATTCTATTGGACACCCAAGGTATCTTTGACCATGAGAGTAGCATAAAGGATTGCACAGCAACATTCGCTATAAGCATAATGATTTCATTTGTCCAATGCTATAACGTAATGCAGTACGTGCAGGAAGATAATTTACAAAATCTGGACTTTTTCACTCAATATGGACAATTGGCAATGGAACAAACGAATGAGAAACCATTCCAGAATTTACTATTCCTTGTTCGAGACTGGCCTTATGCAGATGAAAACGATTATGGATATGCACCGAAATACGTTGAGAAAATATTGGCTGGTAGCACTAAACAAACACCCGATATGAAGCAGCTGAGAGATCGGATTAAATCAAGCTTTCAGGAAATCAATGCATTTTTAATGCCATATCCAGGAACTGCTGTAGCAGAAGGAAAGAATACCAATGGCATTTTAAGTGAAATTGATCCAAAGTTCATTAAGTACGTGAAAGAAATAGTTCCGTCAATTTTCGCACCCGAAAATCTCACAGTGAAAAGGATCAATGGACAAAAACTACGTGCACACGACGTCGTAACATATTTAGAAACTTACATCAAAACATTCAATGGAAATGAACTGCCTGAACCGAAAACAGCTTGGATGGTAAATAATATTCATTTTGTTTATTGATTGCAGAAGACGTACACTTTCCTACTTACAGACCGAGAGCCCACGTGCATGTCTGACCCTCATTAGGGACCAGCTTGAAATATATGCCAAACTATTCGATTAGCCAACACGAAAAACATTTGTTCTACGACTTTTGTATTTCACTTCTAGGACGGCGCTAGTGAGGGTAACCCTAATGTATATTTCAGCCGTCGAACATCTTACTTATCTTTATCGGTGCTACAGGCACTTATGGGCCCTGGCCTGGTTTCAACTTGCCGACTCCTTACTCCCAGTGCCCGAAGATTTGATTCGAAACCATCCTATCCATCTCATTCTTGCGCTTCCTATTCGCCCTTCTGGACCATTTCGGAATAACATTGAGGTATCTCATGCGGGCTAGATGCCCAGCCCACCTCAACCATTGGGCTTTCACCACCGCCACTATATCCGGCAAAGGGGAAACCCACTCTCAGATTAACTTGATTAACATGTGATTAAGATGATGATTTTTCAGTGATTAACCAGTGCCTAATCAAGTCAATCGTCGCAAAACTGCGAATAATCGTGAAATATTGCGTGGAATCATGGTTAATCACCGGTTTACCGTATGTATCAGTTAATCAGTGGTTTCCCCCTCGATATCCGGTTCAACAAAATAACGTTTCGGTTCGAAATTTATAGTCGGCGCCGATTTCGCCCTCGCATATCGCTCCAAATATGGTACGAAGCATTTAACGCTCAGATGTAAGGAGCAGTGGTCCATCACATTTTCATCCATAGATCAGAACTGGACGAATGAGTGTTTTGCAAATTTGGCACCTCGTTTCTTTCGATATCAGCTTCGAATATAAATGTTTAAATAGACCTTAATAGAATCTGCTTGCCGCCATGATTCGCCGTTGAATTTCAGGTCTATTACAATGACGCTTTAAAAATTCGAATCAATTTTGTTTTGAATCCCAGGCTGGGATTCCCAGCTCCTTCATCGTCACATACAACAGCTATCTACACTTGGTCAAAGTCGATGAAAAGATGGCTTATACGGATTCGGAATTATGCTCCTTTTTCATAATTAGACGAAGGTTGAATATTTGATCGATTGTTGAGCGATCTTGCCTGAATTCGACATCGAATTTCCAACCTTACAGGCACGCCAGACCTTCCGACAAAAACTTTATTTTTCGATTGGATTTTGTGAGATGTTAAAGATAAAATTCTTTGGCTAATAGAATTTGGGATACTTTTCTCAAATTTTTCTTCTGAACTTAGAACGCTCGTAAATTCGTCAGTCTGTATGACGGGGTTCAATGAAAGAAAAACTTTTCTTAAATTTTAGTTATTTCTATTTCCTTTAAATGAAAATACTTCTGACTACTCCTTACTTTCGAACAAAGAATTCCTCAGTTTACTGCTGAAACCTCCTCAAATCTTAAATAAGTAATCTGAATTTTGAGTCTGATAAAATGTTTTCTTTTCACGGAAAAGGCAACGGCAGAGGCCAGCATTGTCATATTGTTCAACGAATGTTTCAAATCTTATGGGGACACAATGCGAAACTTTATGGAACATCAGTCTGGTTACACTAGCTCATCTACATTGTTGGAACATCATGAAAAAGCGAGGGATAAATCTGTGTTACAGGTCTGAATGGTTTTCAATCTTAGAGACACAATTATTATTTGTTTGTCTGTACTGCAGTTCCAGAACAAACGGAAGCTTGGTGGCCATGAACTGATTTCCTCATATATGAGCAAACTGGAGAAGGAAATCACCAACGAATATCAATCTTACGAACGTGAAAATAAAAATAAACAAAAAATTAGTGAAGTAAGCTTCAACATTTACATGTGAGGAATTGAGTGACATTTGAACGAAGATACAACATTTCAGGATAGGGAACGGCTGAGAAAGGAAAATGAACGACAACAATTAGAACTCAAAACGTAGTACGGTCAAATCAATAAACCTAAAGAAGGATTTTCTGCATTTGGTTGGTTAGATCTCAGTGCTCGAACGGCAACAGCAGCGGCAGCTTGTGGAACTATCGGGGGTCCGGGAGCTGGAGCGGTTTGTAGCTTAATTGGAGTAGTTTCTAAGCTTTTGTTTTGATTTTGTAATAAAATAGATTTTTTATCTTCCGAATCCCGGGATTTCGTCAAGTCATCGTGATGATAAAGTAAATAGTAGATTACGTTGTGTGCGGCGGAAGTCATTCATTATCGCGAGGGACAGAAATTTTATAATATGAGTCGACCTCACCACGAGCGGTATTTGACTCTGCTGACTTTCAGTTGTGATGCTAAATTTTATATTTAATTGTCAAATTGATAGTTTCCTGTTTCCTATCACCTTGATATATTTGACTAGGAATATTGAGAAATAGCACAAAACTCAGAGGCCGTGGCTTTCTATGTATAAAAAGTACTCCTTTTAGCTACGATACTTTTTTCCGCTATGTGCACATGTGCTTGTCACCAGTGTAAAAGTGTACTTCTTAGTGACGATATTTTCTTCCGTAAGTCGTCGCAACCTTGGTTGCAATTTGCCAATACGGCTAACAAGTCATCGAATTGTAGCAGACAGCAATGTTTACCGAGAGAAACTAGCACATCGACTAATATACAGATTCTTCCCACTTGTTTGTCTTACTTGTCTAATTCAGTATATCGCAAGCAAACACCATCTAGCCAACAAAACAAAATTTCATTCAAATAATTGTATTCGATTGAGTAAACACTCATTTCACTCATTTTTTGTGCTTCAATTTGATATAGTTAAGTGAACCCTGAGCCACACTGCCTTAAATTACAGTCATACGTTTTGCCTTTGTTTCGGCTCAGTGTAAGCATAAGAAATGGCCCGTACGAGTATTCAATTTAGAGCATCCCTAGATTACGTACCATCAAAAATACCTACAGCAATTTCGGAAGTCCCGTACAAATTCTAATTCGAAACATTAAACTCTGAATAGATTCAAAGAAAGTCATGCCCCCTAAATATTTTGAAATGTGTCGTAATTTTAGGCCACTGTAAACGTAAACAGCACCACCGCTTTACGGTTATCATTACCTTCGGAAAGTAACCTTCCGAACAAAAAAAATGTTCAGGCATATCGGATACAATTTAGTAAATTTAGTAAATTGAATTTACTCGAAATACCGGCCAAAAACACTACCTTTACTGCAAACTCCACGGCCGAGTAGCTCGACTTGAGCTTACTGAATGGCTTCAACTTCTGAACCTGTGACCCGATTCTGACTTCAATCCTTTTTTTCCCTGAATGGGTGTGGTTTCATTTATCTCTATGAACTTAAACTTGCATTTGTGATTTACAAATCGAGGAAAGAAGTCCAATATGATTGGTCATCCACAAGTGTGACACATGTCATCCTGCGGACGGACGGGATTTTTTTTATTGCTGATTTAGCATTTCGAAACCACCACAAAAGGTTTGCCCTTACTCAGAGAATCGAGTTCGACGTGTTACAAACTTAAAAGTGAAAGCATTAAGCCCTTCAATTCGTACGGGTCCGAAAATTCATTTTCAACTGACATGTCTACCGGTTTTGTTTCGTGTGAGAAAGATTACACGTCAACGTAAGCGGATGAACCTTTTTCCAAAACATAGGCGAAACGAACGACTGTGAGTCTAAGTTCAGTGTGACAGCCTTCTGCGTAATATACAATTCTACACGACGATGGTTTTTTGCGTGAAGGTTTTAATGTCATGCGTATTCTATTATGGTAAGCATCTAATTACACACCGTACAAAAATAGTCTCTTCGTGAGAGATTGGTTATTTGCTCTGTGGCCCTTTTCTTCTATTAGTAATACCTCGGTATACGAATGACTTCAGAATCCATAAGACGTTTCCCATCCATGTCTATCCAACGCTCTATTTTCCTATCATTGTATTCTATCATATCCTCTAACATTGTCCTTATTTGACATCAAAAGTGAAAAAATTGAATGGAAAGTGGCCCCCGTAAAGCAAAACATCTCTTATTCTGATACAGCTCTCGAGTCGCACTAGAGTCAAATCAATCTAAAACCAAAAAATTGACCCACCTTAATGCAAACAGCGAAATGACCATCGGCAAAACCGAAGATGGAATATTTTCGCTAACTATTTCGCGTACACACATAAGAGTGTGATGTGGTTCAGTTTACACACGACCAGCAGTATGTAAACACGTATGTTGAGCACCTTTATTCTGATTGTAGTTTTTGTCGTCGTCTTGAATTCACGATAGTAGAAAGAGAAAATAGATTCGGTGAAGTTTGTTGTAACCGGTGGAAAATACATTTTCTCTTTGGAAGAAAATCTTGATGTAAGTTAACTATCTCGCGTGTATTGTCACCGGTAGTGAAGTACAACGACAACAAGTCGTGCATACCCTAATTATCTGAAACAAGTTTCAACCGTACTTTGATCTCTCTTGATCTTTTTCTCAATGAGACAATGCGCACAGTCATCAAGTACTTACATAAATCGTATTTTGATATTCCATCGACAGCAATCATGGCATCAGCTAAAACCATCCATGACAATGCAAACGAAGACGGTGCTTTCGTTCGACAAGAATCGAAGATGAGAAATACTATCAGCAAAGACGGCCCATATCCCCCAGAAGCCAATCGTTATCATCTATACGTTAACTACATTTGCCCTTGGGCTCATCGTACTCTAATCGTACGAAACTTGAAGGGTCTTCAATCTACAATTGGCTTGTCTGTACTGCACTGGTATTTGGGTGATGATGGATGGGCATTCAAGGAAGAAGATGGCTGCACACCGGATCACATCAACAATTTCAAATTTCTGAGTGAATTGTATTTCCAGACCGATGCGAACTATTCGCAACGGTTCACTGTACCGGTGCTGTACGACAAAAAGACCAGAACCATTGTGAACAATGAGAGTGCGGAAATTGTTCGCATTCTCGGTAAAGAGTTCAACGAATTTGCTAGCGATCCGGAATTGGATCTGTATCCAGAGGCATTACGTCCCCGCATCGACGAACTCAATCAGATCATTTACGATGGACTCAATAATGGTGTCTACAAAACGGGATTCGCTACGTCACAGGCAGTGTACGAGGAGAATGCTCGACTGGTTTACGATACATTGCTGAGGGTTGACACAATTTTGGGTGACAATAAATTTCTGTGTGGAGATGTTATGACGGAAGCCGATGTACGACTCTTTCCGAGTGTCATACGATTTGATCCGGTGTACTACAGTCATTTTAAGTGTAATTTGATTGCGGCCAGAGAATTGCCGAATCTTTTCCGATGGACCAAGATGATGTATGAGATGCCGTTGATCAAAGAGACGGTCAATATGGAACACATCAAAAAGGGTTATTACAAGTCACAGTCAACGCTGAATCCAAGTGGTATTGTGCCGTTGTATAATGGGCCGTTTGTGAAATGAAGCTTCTTAATCGGATCGTAGTCTGATTGTAACATGAAACCGCAATGACCGGAGACCGCCATATCACTTTTATCGGTAAATTTGGTTGTTGTCGTCGCAGTCGATAACACAATCAAAACAGGCTCACAATCATTAGCACATTTTTGTTTATTCAAATAGAAATTTATACGTTTACGAAGTGTTTTCAGTGTTTTGCTTTTTTTTTCTCTTACAATTTTACTCTCTCTTTTTTTCTCTATATAAAATATATATCACAAAAACTTTTATTTGTAATTTTTATTATTGTTTTCCATTCCATCCCCTCAATCCACCCTCTCTATCTCCCTCACACTCATCATCAATTTCGTCCCGTCTTGCCATCACTATAATCTCATTTCAATGCAAACGTATTTCGATCAATCCGTTTCCCATTTTTCATTCCATAAATTTCCCGATTTTTAATCGGTATTCCTCGCCAAAGGATCATCCCTATCTATTGGTGGTGGCGATGTCATGACTTCTGCAGTTTTGCTTGGACCTTGAGTTAGGTAGCCCGCTGTTGGATTGACACCTATATTGTAACGAGGAGAAAAGAGAAGCAAAATTTTATACAAATACGCAATGTTCCTGGGTCCTCGCGAACAAACTGAGCTATTCATAAGGTCACGGTTTAAAATACTTACCCGATACGAAGTACATTTTTGTTTTACTAATTTTTGATTTGAGTCCTAGCGAGTAACGAGCGAAGCCCTTCTTCTTCTTCTTTGCTTTATTTTTGTCTACGACTAGTGTTTACAAAAATGTTCCTGATTTTTTAGTCATTTTGA
>JANTFA010145197.1:0-21755 GCA_026413405.1 Phytosciara flavipes | reverse complement strand
GTATACAAATGAGTGCAAAGGATGCATCCGCGCATAATATAGACACGCACATGACTTTCACAGACGAAAGATAAAAAGAGAATGGTTCGACCATTCGAAAAAATATCACATTGTTCTCAACGTAAATGCGTTTCATGGATTTGTTGGGCTTAATGCAAGAAAATGCATGTACAGTCAGTCAGATTTTCTTTACGTTTGGGTTGAAAATAAGGTAGGTTGAGCTATGAGCGTGAAACTTTTTCGAAAACTAAGATACTCGAAATCAAATGCAGAAAGATTTGCAATATTTAGGAATCGACTTGATTGAAGAGTCCCGCCGACTTTCAGCCGGTAAAAATCATCGGCGTCGGCGGCGGGGCAAAATACCCCGGCGGCGGCGAAATCGGCGGCGTCAAGTCGGCGGCTAACATGTCTGCATGTCAGCCACCGAAGCACCTTTTACAGTTGGTGATGGAATTAGTCTGCTATTATGATTGGTGACTCATTATCTTTTTAGCGCTGTATATTGCGTAGCATTTCATTCGGTTTTTTTTATTTTCACCGATTTCGAAGAATTTTTTTTATTTTCTGGAGACTTGATCAACGGATTTACTAGTTTTCAAGGATTGCCTGGATTGCCCGCGAATATCAAAGGATTGCCTATGGATTTTTTTTTAGACCGACAAAGGATTTTCCACAAATATCTGCTCCTCGGTTATTATATTTGGAGAGGAAACTCTGAGTATGTGTTTGTGCAACTAAATTCCAAAAATTCTACTTGCAGCGACTTACTTTTAAAAGCCAGCCACTGCAACGAATGTTTGTGTTTCGATATCATTGACATTTCCCAGTGTTTAAAACGTCAAAGTGCGTTAATATAACCCAGCTGACAAGATATGCTCGCGTACAAGTAGGAAAACCAATAAAGAAATCAGTGACATTTTAAACTTTGTGAGTCTAAAAATCGTTAAATAGTTAAAGATTCTAGTAGTGACTGGTTTTTAAATGTTAGTCACTGTAATTACAAAAATTCCAAAAACATAACCCCAACAACTCCACCCTGTCGTTCTGTATAAACCGAAATATAAAAACGAAAAACCCTCGCTCACGCAGACTACCCCGAAAATACACTGCACTGCGTCGATTGTCGAATACAAGCAAAAAACAACAAAAAATGTCAGGAAGCTTATTACATTTCATTTCATTATTTTTGCATCGCCGACACATCAGAACGGGCAAATTCGAGTATATATTGAAAATGAAAGTGGTTTTACTGTGTAATGACCTCGAGACAATTGAATTATTAAAAACTTTATTTAATCTGAATTGTAACAATATTAAATGCATTCACCTTTTTTTAGCGTTCGATGTAAGATATATTTCTATAAATATATATGTTTTATGACCGCGAGAGTAACAACTTTTCCACTATGTTCCACTATTCAACATATATAGAGAGACATAACGTTGATATTGTAAAAGTATTACCCGTCATTACCGCAATATCTATTTCACATTGGTATGCGGCTGTATAAAAATATTTACCACAACAAAAGATAAAACGAATAAATATAGAATTTTGTAACTGTGACTATGTTGTGCATAGTGTTCCAAGTGTTTTGTAGTCATTGAATAACTGATGGCGTTTTAGCCACATAATTCATCGAGGCAGCGTGGCCGAGCGGTCTAAGGCGCTGGTTTTAGGCACCAGTTCGAAAGAGCGTGGGTTCGAATCCCACCGCTGTCAATTTTTTTTTTTTAGTCCTAACTGTTCTTCATACTTGTTTGTTCCCTTGTGAATCACCGATTTGATGCCTATTCTCTTTAACTATCGTAAATGCATAACGATGTGAGTTCGATTTCGGAGCTTACATTCCGTTCACTTGTGAGGTAGATGGATGAATAAAACGATCTCTTGTTCATGTCTTTTCGTCGTGTTGTATTCAGGGAAAGGCGGACACATTGTTCGTAAACAATAGGCTTTTGTGTGTGGTAAAATTGGTTTCAGGGCTGTCACGGTTTGAAGTGCCTCCCATTTTCAGGAATTCAGGAGGTTTTTTTTTTCAGATTGATTTAGAGAGAGGACTATCTCTGGTATCGAAATAGTTCATCAAGTTTTTTACGTGTTGCAGCAATGTAATGTGCAAATATCAGTTTCATGAAGAGCTATGTAAGAAAAACACTTGCATTTTAAGGAGTTTTAGGAGGAGTGTCAGCCCTACGAGTGTAGACAGTAGCGGTGAATATATTTACATTTAATGCAGAAGTTATGTCAGTTGCTTTAATTCTAGATTCATGCAAGGGATGAAGGCTTGATAGCGGTTCTGCACCCCTCAAATTTATGTCGCTTGTGTAAAAATGATCACTGAGTTGGGGTAAGTTTATTCTTTCAGAAAAATAATTGAAATTGTCGAGGCATGATTGAACAAGAGGCAGTGGCTGCGTGAACAGCAAGGCTCTTTGTTCAAGTTTATGGAGTAAAGAGATGGGTAAACTAGACTGTCAAATTTTAGAAATTTTAGATGTCACATCAGTGACATACAAACAAATATATTATGTCGTGCTGTCACATGAAATGTTTCAAAGAAAACTTCAGTGTTAAGCAGTAATTACATTGAGAGCGATGTGAAGCGCATCGCTTAAGGTTTGTGTGAAAGCTCAGCTTGACAAAAAATAAATAAATTTCGTTAAGTTGAGCTTTCACACAAACCTTACGCGATGCAATTCGCATCGAGCTCAATATAATTACTGCTTTAGATCGATACCGAAAATATTCTGACTGAAGTAAATTTGGTTTGTCATTCGGTATACATGTGTGATATCCTAAGGCTGTTTGCTGATGATGACCAAAAAATTGAGTCAATAAAGTAGTTCGATGAAATTTAGCGAAACACAAACAATCCTTTTTATTAGAGAACTCCGAGGAGTGAGACATTTGCGGCCAGAGCGAAGCAAATGCCGTAATTCACACGAATCTTGGTATTTCATTGGAACAAAGGATATCTTCATGTTCAAATCTTCGAAAAGTGTGAAGTTGAAGAGGAAACGCATCAGCCCGTACAAGTGTAGACTAAAAAAAAAATGTTGACAGCGGTGGGATTCGAACCCACGCTCTTTCGAACTGGTGCCTAAAACCAGCGCCTTAGACCGCTCGGCCACGCTGCCCCCTTACTACCGTTATTTACATGGGTTACGGGTTCCAAGGAAACGAATATTAGAAGGTTCTGACTAAAATTTGTGAGTAAATTTAAGATATTGTCGAAATTATGAATGCTTCTGAACGTCAGTATCTGAAGATTAACAATAAAAAATTTGAAATTGAAATGAAGACTAGAAATTTTAAGTCAAAGGATCTGACCCATCCAGGAGATGAGCCTAGTAATATGGATGAATGAGTTACAGCTAAAATCAATGAAGACTAAATCATGCAAATTTTAGTGTCATTCAAACCAGGTCACATTCAGATTTTAGATATAATTCTATCAGATTGAGGTCGATTCAGTCTTTTTTTTCTAATCTTCCGATTACTTTGATATTGATTCCGAAAACGAACAACAGCTTAACCTGATTGATTGTTTTATTGGTGGCATTACCATATAAATGGGTGTTTAATAGCTTCTCGTTCGATAGGAAACCTTAAAATTAATTGTTAGACCCGTACGAAGTATACGGGCGGGAGGGTCTTATACATTCACTCTTACATTTGTAATACGTCAAATTCGAATCTAAGGTGAAACCTTTTGTGGTTGCATAGAGGTGTGACGAATAAGCAATAAAAAAATATCTGTTCGTCCGTCCGCAGGATAATTTGAGTAACAACGAAACCAATCTGGACAATTCACAAATGTTTGTTTACATTCGAAGATGAGCCAAATCGGTTGATCGGATTTAGGGATATGGGCGAATTAGTTCTATTCGAGGTCTGATTGAGGTTTCTCGCATATATTTCCGTTAATATTGCTCGTTGATAGAAGGCGCTGATGAAGCCAATGTCAAGGTCGGATCCTGTAACCTTGCAAAATGGCCGCCGACAGCCATTTTGGATTTTAGTGTTTTCTGCCTTTGTTCTGAGTAAATTCCTCCTGATTTTGGCTAATTTTTTCAAAGTGTTATTTTCAAAATAGATTTTATGGGACTAATAGGACGTAACTGAAAAATGTATTTAGATGGGAAGATTCAAGATATGGGCAGTGTTGCAGTGGCGTTTCAAGATTGAAGACTCCTTTTTTGACAAAATGGCTTTATTGAATACCCGTACGGGTCCCATTTCAATTTTTTCCTTTAAATAAATCTCCTTGGAAGTGCAACGTATCTGGTTGCACTAAGCAAAAAAAATGTCATTTCGATTGAGTGGTAATTTTCCAATCAAATCCACTAAAATACAGCGAACTGAGATGAAACCAGTTTTGTTACATCGGAGAAAAATTTAAGAAAAAATTTCGAAGTTTCTAAATTTGATGTATAATGTGAAGGTCAAGGTTGTGATAAAATTGATATTTAAAAAGATCACGATAGCATCATCATCACCATCATGACCAAAAAAAAAACCAGTTGCAAATGTTTGATTTCGAGTTTATCTTTTTGGAAAATATCGAGAGAGAAAAAAATAAATTGGCAAAACACGTCAATAATGTGTTATGAACCCATACAGATCGAGGTTTAATGTCAGAGATCTAACTCTAATTGGGACATTTCCAGAAGTATTATAGTTTGTGGTATTCTCTAGTATACCAATGTCCAATTAGGGAATGTCCATAAACGACGTCCACTTTTTTTCAGCGCTGTCAGCATATTCAAATCACCGTAACTCGATAAATGTCATAGCACTCTAGGTCATAGCACCAACATAGAAAATATATGGCGTCTCCAGTAATCATCAAGTAGACTCTGCGTTTCTTTAGTACAGACAGCAATTTTGTATAAGTGTGTGTACAAACGAGACTTCAAATCTGACATCTCGCATTTGAGTTTTGGTGCTTGAAGCTAGAGTTCTGTGTAAACATGCGTTTTATTAAGTCAGCTGTGTGTTCTATATTTAACGACGAGTTATTGATGATTTAAATATGCTGACAGCACTGAAAAAAGTGGACAGTCCCTTAGATACATAGGTACGGTGTACAGTTACTTTATTGAAAAAGAATGTAGTTGATTGCATGGTAGATTGTTGGTACACAACACAAAACACCGAGGGGCTACTGACTGGGGCAATGGGGTGTGACACTTCGGGAGGAATTAACAAGGAATCGCCATACAGGAAGGTTATTGTCAAGAGAGAGTAAAAGCTTAGTGAATAGGCAATTGGTGTCACAATACTGTGTCCATTGACAAGCCCCTCGCAAAAGTCTACATTGTACAGCTCAGCAGAAAAAAGAACTAACGATAGTGAAAGTACAAAAAGTTTTTTTTCTCACTTCTCTGTTCAACGATATTTTTAAGCAAAAAGGTCAACAAGGTTCGATATATTGCTACATTGTTCGTGAATTATTACGATCAATTTGATATTTAAAAATTTATTATGCACAAAACACACTCTCGATTGAATTGAATGTTTGCCTAAATAAAGTTTCGGTTATAACACACGATCTAATAAATCACAAAAATGCCAAAACGTTATGCATAACATCAAGATATAGAGGAGACCCGACGCGCGGTGTGTGTATAGAGGAAAAACACTCTTAAGATAGACTCTATATAGAGTTGGCATATATTGAATAACAACGCCCCGGTCTCTCGATGGAATGCATTTTATGTGTGGTAACCTTCAAGCAAAAATTCTTTATGGACTATGGTCCAAGGCGCTAAGATGATTTTTTTTGGTTCGAAAATTTTTATTTTGAATTGTTTCGAAATTTGGTTGAAATGATTTTTCTTCTATAAAATATTATCGCATCTTTGAAGGAAACTGTCCCACTGACCTAGTTCATTTTTACAATATAAACAAAACAAAATAACCGTGAGCCCGGGTAGGCGCAGTGTCTTGTCTAGACTTATGGTACATTTGGGATTCGCTACACATTCAAGATGTAACCAACGCCACTGAAAACAGGTACTGGAACATAGTTATTATGTCGGTGTAACGTCACTAGGTACGTTGTGCCTCTTAAGTACAATACGAAGGACCACAATGACCGTTAAAAAATTGTTCCTGTGACTCCGCACAAACCGTTGAGATGTAGCCATGATAACAAGATTTAAAAGTGAAAGATGTTTGAAGCTCAACATTTTGAAACATAGTGAAGTAATAGATTCCCAAAATTTTGAGGCCCGTCACGGTTTCTTGGACCTTTCTCCCCTCATAACAGCGTGACGTCATTTGTGAACAGCCCCCAATTACTGTAATGGTAAATTGGACGAAGATTTTTAAGTATGAAACATAGAAACATTTTGCAGAGAACTAGGCAGTCAACAAAATTTCCATGCCTCAATCGAATAAACACAACGAGCAAAACGAAATGTATGCACCGAATGCATATGAAGTCACATTCTGCAATTGTACAGACCTGTTTTACGAGTTAGCCGTTCTGATTTTATTAATGTTGCACATTAAATTTATTGTTGGACAGGAGTTCTGGTTTTCTAAAAAAAAAAAAATTTTATTGTAAATTGCTCAGCTGTACGGAAGAACAGAAAACCAGACCGCAAAGTCATTCTTTATTTACTTTCAAATTTCCATTATAGCATTTTGTAGGTACCCGTGTCGCTTTTGTCATGGTATATTTTTGCATATCCTGTTGGCCTCCAGTATAACACACAATAGCCTTAAACGGACGATGATAAATTTCGTTCCTCAGAGCATTGGATTGTTACGAATGAATATTGGATTTGTGGTCGAGGTGGAAATATTATCTAGATGGTATACCAAGGAATGAATCATTTACTTACAGAGATTGCAATCCGAATATGGTAAAAAGCTCCACTGCGTGGATGTATTCGAAATACAATTTTCTTACATTCATAAGCAAGTGTGACGACGCTTCCAGCCATAACATGTTCGCAGCTAACAAATGGCTGATTCCTTAACCTAAAAGACTTTCCTTAGAGGAAATTTCATGGAACCTTATCGGGTCTGATCCACTTTCCATTGAATCAAACATGCTTTAGAAAAAGATCAATGGCTTTCGAGATACTCCCCACAATAGTTGTCGTTACTTTCATAAATCTATATCTCGGGCTGTGCACCACGAGCTCTCGAGCTCATTTTACTTCCAAAAGAAGTGGAACAATTTCAAAATTATTGGAAAATATTCAGTGGAATTACTCCAGTAATGCCTTCCTCTGCCTCAATGCATCAAAAAACTTGAAGGAAGTTGAAATTTTCCACCAATCACTCACCAAATTTTCAGAAAATCAGTGTGATTCTATCAGAATGCTCAAAAGATAAACCGTCTGCTAGTCAGCCTTGCTCCACACTTCCTGATTGGCTTTTACAATACCTTCTATTCAAAGATCCGATCAGATTGCACCAAATCATCAGAATTCATAAAGACTCTCATAAAGCAGCTTAATTTTGGATTTGATGAGAATCAATGGGAGCTCCACAATTAGAGAAGTAAATCTCATCCTAACCCAAAGCTATAAATAAAAACATAATTTCAGCTGACGTCAATTTCTTGCATGTGCAATGAACAACACACGAATTGGATTGCAATTTGTTTGCTGATGGTTCAATTCTTTGTTATTTTGTCCTGTTTATTTATTTACATTCTTATCTAACGCAGAGGAAATATTTCAATTAAAAAGGTATTATAAAGCGAGATAACCGTCTACATTATATTGGCCCAAAACGATAAGAAATTAATTGCCGATATATTGCCCGTTTCCGGCCGACTTTCATAACAACAGAATTAGCGCAATATAATCACTTAATTCAGACGACGTCTTGAAAACAGTAAAAGGGATTCAGGTGAGATTATTTTGCTGATTGAGTTCATTGGTAAAAATTGTATTAATGGCCACTCGAAGTGCCTTATGAGTTGAGCGAGAAAATGTGAATTGGTTTGGGTTTTTCCTTGCACTAAACATCATTCTAACAACAGCAGAGTCATCTTTAAAATGAGCTCCATCGGAATTTCCCAATCGTAAGCAGTTTCTCCAACGCATGGGAAAGAGTGTCAAGTTTTTTGTGAGATTTTCAATTGTACGCTTTAGTAACGGACCTTCAGATTGCCATATGAGTAATTTGAAATGTTTCAAATTTCCATACAAATGAGATATTTGTCTCGTCAATGTCAAGGTCATTGTAACTGCATGGTGCATCGTTTCTGAGATTTTTATACAGGAATTCAAATTTAGCGTTTTGTTTTAGGTGTTTTGACTATCAGTTGACTTTCGAACCGCACATTAGTGTTAGGGTCGCCAAAGCTTATTCTATGCGGGGTTTTTTTTTATAAGGATGTATGCTGATTTCAAGAATGTCAGGTGCCTTACAAGCCTCTATAATTGATGTACATGTGATGAGACCTCGAGTACGCTTCCGTTGTCTGGTCACCGCCTGATGCTGAGCTCCATGACGCCATTGAGTCCGTCGAAAAGAGATTCGTTTTGTTTGCTCTGAGGCGCTCGATTAGGAGATGTCGAAACTATTGTGTTGTCGAAGGGTTTTGGATCTCGAGTGGTTGTCTGACAGGAGGGAAAATGCTCGTGTTTTTTTTTCTGTACGATGTGACCCTTCAGAGTGAAGTTGCCAAGATGGTGTTTGAGTCATATCGACATTATATGCCTGAACACTCCTACGGTTTGCGTCATTCCGGGATTTTTCTCCGTCCCACCAGTCATAGGACGTCTTACGGCTATCATGAGCCAATTGCCGAGACTTGTAGACAATTCGAAAAGTTTATTGGACGTCTAGTGAGTCGCGTTCCTCAAAATGATGGAATGTTACCGGTATTTCTACGTTGGAACAACTACTCACGACATGCAATCGTTTATAAGAGCAAAAGGTGGATGGTACTTTCTACCACTTCTAGTTAGCTTTGGTTCATTGACATCACGCGATGAATACAGACGTTGATGTTAGAACGGTAGTTTCCTTTATCGATCGATCGCTTGATCGATGTAAATTTTAGTGATTTGTGATCAATAAAATGTTTCAAATCAAATCGAAAATCACAAACACACGTCATGGCATACGCAATCCAGTGTCTACCTTTACGTCTCTTGACGTCATACATTCGTGCGTATACATAACGAGTATCGATGTAACACAGATAATACATTGTGACTGTGAATATGGTGCTTTGATTATATACAAGACCTGTGTATTTGTGGATCAGCTGGTGGATTCAGCTGATGTATAAGAACGAAAGCTTCACAATATGGAGAGACTCACAGGGGGTATTTTTGCTTCGTTTTTATTAGTCATAAGAACCGAATAAAAATCAGTTCAGCGCAATGACTGCAATGAAGCAAATGACGGCTTATCTAAATTATACTTCAGAAAGACATGAAAAGACGAACAGATTTTTTGTTTTTTTATCGTAAATTTAGCGGGAATCGAGCTAATTATGTTTTATAGTTTCCGGATAACGATAAGCTGTGCGTCGTTTTTAAAGAAAGAAAAAAAATTCCTAGCGTCCAAAGATTAAAATTGAACCGTTAAACTGAATCAGAATTGATATGAAAGGCACGAACAACAATGCGGTCACCGTTCGCTGTTTCACACTATATTTATATTGCGGGAAGTTCCTATAAGATAAGAACCGAAATTACCTCTCTAAAAAGCACACCTCAATCCGCGATCAATTCGACGAAAATGCCCCATCATAATTTATATTTTTGTAATTTTATCTCGCTACTCAATAAACTCATTTAATCTCAATTTTCAATCAAACAATTGAATTGCGATTTCTGTGAGGTTGTTGTAGTGTTGCTTACATGTCTCTTAAATTTTGTGTATCATAATCAGTTACGGCAGTTTTCAATTAAATCTTTTGCTTTAACGCAAATAATTACAATCAATTCGGCGAAAAGTGGAATGTTAAGGTAGTGTGTGGTGACACATACGATACACATGATGTTGAGTGTGTGTTGTATAGAGTTGTACCAGATAATTCTATTAAAATGAAAAAAAAAAAATTCCAACTTAAGTTGGTGTAATAAACTCATTTTATAACTAAGTATACACCAGCTCGTGTTCCTTTTATTTTTCCAATCGTTTTTGTAGAATCATAACAAGG
The DNA here is from genome assembly GCA_026413405.1 of Phytosciara flavipes. Taxonomy (NCBI): domain Eukaryota; kingdom Metazoa; phylum Arthropoda; class Insecta; order Diptera; family Sciaridae; genus Phytosciara; species Phytosciara flavipes. The sequence continues at coordinate 11,601 of JANTFA010145197.1, read as the reverse complement.
CGATAACGAAGCCAAACAACTAAACTTGATAAAATGAGCTATGGTGAATTTGAATAATGAATTCTGGGGGACGTTCGAAAATTCTATCGAGCTTTAGACAAGCAACGTTCTCTACACTTGGTTTTTTTCATGAATGAAGATTGCTATCCATCTTTTTCTCTCTCTGTCTCTTGTAAAAATCCCTCCAAAATGACAGTCAGAATAATAGTATGTTAACAAACGTACACACTAAATCATTTATTAACAAGACTGTAGGTTAAGCAGGCCCGGACTGGCTACCAAAAAGCTTATCGAGCATTCTGCTTGAAGTGTGCTTAAACGTAGTTAGGGGCGTAAAAATTTGACGGAAGCAGAGACACTTTTAACAAACAAACTGGGGGACGAGTCGACACCCAGTCGACCTTGCTCACTCTAACAAGTCCCGCGCAGTGAGCCCCTAGTGTTCTTAATCCAAAGGGTAAAGTAAGTGATCCTTACTAGAAAAAATTGAGCCCCTGCATGAAGTGGCCCCCGCACTGAAAAAAGCTTAAAAGTGTCTCTGGTCGGAAGTGGAAATGAAGCAAATATAGTTATTTTGAATTAAAAAAAAAGCAAGTGCGCAATCGGGCTGCTCCGATCGGCCCATATGACCAGTCTGGGCCTGAACTGTTAAGTCTGTTAAGTCTGTTAAGTTTGCTTCATTGTTTTAATTTTACAATAGCGAAGATGTAAAGTCGAGGGGGTGCTCACTCAGATAAACCAAAAACTAAACAGTTAACTTATCCAACATCCTAATTAACCAACATATTTGACAATAATCCATTGATTAGTAACTGACTAACGATGTTTAAAGTTGTAAATATCAAGAAGTCGGGATCTATTTTCCGTTTGGATTTAGTTTTAAGTTTGTACGAATGAATATTTAGATAGAAATAATGTTTTCTTCCCGGAATTGAAAACTGTTTCCCGATATCCGTCAAATTATGTGAGCTCCTGTAAGCTCTAACAGAATTAGTTATTTCTCTAAAAATTCCTCAGCATGTAGCTACGACCCTGTATACGTAAGTGGCACGCACAACATATCGAACACATTGAGAATCTTATTTTCCACTGAATGTCCTATCGAAGCATCTACCATTGTAAGACTGAGATGATATGCTTCGCTTCGCGGATGTACATTTTCTGTGTCAGTGGTTTGTATGAGAAAAGTCGTGATATTTAAGCACTAGACATACAAATTTACTCAACGTAGAATGCGTCTAGGGAGATAAATGGGACGTTACTTTACTCTGCAAATTTTTTTTTTTGTTGCTTTGTTGAGTGAAATACCTTACGTTCCTACGGGATAATTTGAGCATCCACTCAGGGAATAAAATCCCTCGCCTTCGGAACGAGATACAACCCTTTCGTAATTCGTTTATTTTTGAAAAGATTTCACTCCATGTGTGTAAAGGACCTAAGGCTCTACACGCATCGAGCATAACATTCAAACCAAAAGAGACCAACATGACAGATGGTACACGATTTTCTTGAGAAGGTACATTCCAGAGGTTAAGATGCTCTTTTGATTACATTCTCTAATATACGCCTTTTCAAAAACGAAATAAAACTTTGTTCGCAATGGAAAATTCGAACTTCTACCTTTCCGAAGTAGAACATCATTGTCTCTTAAATGCACAGATTTGATTCTTATAAAATCAATTTTGTCTAAAAACTCGAACTCAAGTCGAACCGACTGCTGTCAACTGCTGAAAATGTGCCTAAGGCCTAAGAATAGCTTCAAAATGCTCCAACTGAGAACGTGTCTAACCTTATCATTTCACCGTTATGAATGTGATGTTTAGATTATAAACGACTCATCAAGACCATTCTGGCTCTTCTTAGACTTTCGATTGTTCTTCCTTGATGTTCTACTATTTATCCCAACATTCTAATAAATTCTCCACTAAAATGTAACGTGAGGACTCCACATCACAAGCAAAATTCTCGCAGAATAAAGCGAGTGGCCGTTATGCACAGAAAATTTGTAACGAAGCTCATGATGTCAGGGACGACCTAACTAAAGATCTAATTTATTATTCTTACTCCATTCGATGCCTGTACTTGATTTGCTGACCACAGACCTTCAATGGCTCCAGAAAGAAACGTAGTTTGCTCATTTGCCTTTGAGACCATTCACAGGTTGCGCACGCTCAAAATTACGAATTTCAGAAATTCCCTTCTTCCTTGCGACCTTGCACGCCAGCCAGGTATGGATTAATTTCCTGCAGACCGTGCGTTATTTGTGAATGGTCACTTCTATTGAACTTGTAGCAATAGTTCAGTTGATATTCGAAACCAGTGGGTTTTCTTTTGAACAGTAGGGAACGTATCTAAAATTACATCTCCAACCGGAACCAAAATCTGGACGACCGTTATGCCTAATGTGTTGCATATCTGTTGCTTTCATATTCAATTCAGCCGACTGAAACGCATTTGGATAATCTTATTCAATAGATAGAATCAGACGACGGCGGAAGATAGAAACAGTAAACGTTAACTAGACGTCCCATTTGTTTAAATGGCGCCCGTAATTTCACATGAAGCCATTTCAAGTAACATTTCGATTCGATTGATTGCTTTATTTATAAAAATTTAAAAGAAAAGTGGAAAATAAAAAACATTCCAAAATAATAATACTGCAACTGCACGAGTGTACAACACTCCTCTAGCTACATTATCTATGAACCACTCGGAACGATATTGCTTATTTAGGTTCAATGTTTCTTCGAAATCAAACCATTTTTCTTAAGTTGTCGCAAAGCGCATTTGGCTGCTGTACATTTAGCAATGCGATAGTTTCGACCAATGCCACGATATGTTCCCTTTCCGAATACCTCAACGGTCACACGAACTCTACGACCGTCGGCCAGCTTCTCAGGTTTACTGTAAAAAAAATGGAATTTTTGCGCATAAGGAATCATTCCTAAAGTATGTCAACCGGACAAGATGAATGCAAGATAAAAATTCATCACTCGTGACATGCTTTATACGAATGATACCTTACGCACTCCGGGGGAAGGGATTGCCATTTGGAATTTTTCTAGGTTTTCGCAATCAATCGTTGAATTTATTTGAATGACGAAGTGTCATCCGTGTATGAAGTTCATTATTGCCTCAACAGTGAAATAAACCTAACTGGAGCCTTTGTTTTTGGCAATTTCGTTGTCACTGTTCAATAGGCTGTTTGTTCACTTATTTCCTTGTAATGTGACATACGACACATAATTCAACCAGATAGTTCATCGCACAACTGTCGATTGGGGTGACAGGTGTGTTATCGCGTTAGTTAGTTAATTTCTACCGGAACATCAGCGTTCTGTGAAGTATCTGGAGTTTATTTCTTCTGTTATTCTGTCATTCGTTTCTTTGATATTTTCTCCATAAAAGTGACGATACGCTTTCAGTGTTGCCACTCAAAATTTGTATCATTAATGCCCCGAAAGGTACGAACCTTTGGAAGGTCGAATGTACGGATGAAAATTTTCCACCGAAATAGAGATGTGAGGCATACATTTCGACCTCTGGTTCAACTGCATACCTTTCGAGTTTTTGATGTTCAGAATAGGTTCATCTGACCTGTGTTTGACTGGTTCAATCGAATTGAATCTGAACTTTCAGTTTATCTTATCAGGTGCGGAAAATTCAGGTCAGGTCATCTGGCAATTCGTATAACTTGTCAGAACCTGAACTTGACTTGATTTGAATCGAGTTTTTTTTGTGGGCAGATAAATGATCTAGGGAGACACACACCTTGAGTTCTTAGAAGTATTGAGACAGCCCGGTTGAGGTTGCCGATACAAGAAAATTGTTTTTTTTTTCAAGACAACTTGTGACAAAGTGGTGAACCCAACACCCATCCCATTATCATTCAGCCGACGTAGTTTGTCCTCTTTTAACATCACAGTACAAAAATCATACCTGAACTTGGCTGTTTCCGGCTCCAATTCTAACAATTCACGAATCGGGGATTTTGGCACCGAATTGCTGAACTGATCGATTTCCGGTCTCATCATGTTACTGTAAACCTGTAAGATTCCCAAACAAACAAAAATTTACTTCTCACGCCCAGATGCTCACAGTAAACTCAGCTTACCTTCCAAACTGTGTCCAACGACATGTTTGAATCGAGGAAAATAGCACCAGCCACCGATTCAAAAACATCGCCCAACGCTTTTGGCACTTCAACATCTTCAGCTTCGTCGCACTCTTCTTCGGATATCAGATAAAACTGGCAACGAGATTTAGAATTCAGAAAATTTTCCGTCATACAATGTGCAGTGTACACGTACCTCTTCGCTAATGCTGTGACCGTTTTCATGTTGGATGCGCACAAATCGATCAATGACATCATTCAAGCCAGGCGACAAATGTTTGAAATATTTGTGGAAACCATGCCGTACGGCCAATGAGGCGAATATTGTGTTGTTCACCAATGCCGATCGCAGATCGGTCAGTGCTCCGGGCGAATGTTGACGAGGATCTTCGTACAAGTGTCGTGTAATTAGGTAATCTGTTGAAGGAAGAATTGAGTTCCGCGTGTAGGATGATTTAGCACTGCAGTTGACTTACCCAGTACAGCATCACCCAGAAATTCCAACCTCTGATAACAATCAGTGAGTCGATTCGGTGTGTACGATGCATGTGTCATGGCTTGCAACAGATAAGACCGATCTTGGAATTGGTAGCCGATGATGTCTTCGAAAACACAATAGCCATCCAACAGTTGCTCCAAGGTCTCGTGTGGATTAGGTGAATGCATCAACAATGGTGATTTCGGAGCCGTCCAGTGACCATAACAAGTTTGATATTTTACGGCATCCCTTTCGAACGGCTCGGTGCTGCCACAAATTCGTTCATTCTTCGGATCGTAAACAACTTCATAGGACGGTAAAACGCGTATGCCAAGCCATGCCATAAATAGCAGAGCACCACGCAGACCACATTCAATAAGATATGCACCGATTAAAGCTTCAACGCAATCGGCCACAGACTTGTCGGGAATGCTGTGTTGTGTCACCAGATTGTACGGAATGAAACATGGAAAATTGTCCATGATATTCGATTGCAATGGTTGCGCTGATGGCAATTCATCCGTTTCCTCATCACTTGAATCATCTAGTAGACCGAGTGCTTCAGCCTTTTGTTTGACTAGTTTGCAAATCTCTTCGCTGTTCAGCTCTTTGATATTTGGTAAATCAGCCAAATTCCAATGGCATGCCGGAATTTTAGCTTCGATCAAGGCCTTCTCCAATTCCTTTGGCACATAGTAGCATGGCGGCAGCCAATTATCATGCGGTTCGAATTTCGTTGCGATCATACTCTCGCCAAACATTTTCCGGCGTCCCAAACGGTACAAATTCAGATTGGACACTTGTTTCGATCGCAAATGGCTGAGCTTGCCCTCGTGAACATTCTCGTATGTGCAGTACAAGTAGGTGGTGATGGCGTACTTGAGAAACGAATCTCCAATCGTTTCCAGCCGTTCCAGATTGATGCCGTCGTTGGCATTCGACATGGTCAGCGCTTGAAGTATAATGCTAGGACTAGGACCCGGATGCCCATTCAAATTGGGCTGACGATCGAAACTGAATTCATCCTTATCGACAGCGTGTAAAGGCGACGGCGGTGGTGTAGCCGAACCGAGTGTGTTTCGTTTTCGTTGCAACGCCTTACACTTGAAATACTCCCGATAGTCCAGCGAAAGAGTTTTACGTTCACCGTCGATTTTGAGGCAGTTGAAATCATTAAACCGATCGAATATGTCACCGGTACCTTCAACCTCATACGTCTCCGAACCATTGTTTTCGAAGTAAATCCGGTGCACGTCATACAATTCATCCAACGACATTGGATCGTTTTCGCATTTCTCTTTCAGCTGTCGGTAATTTTTCAGCCAGCCCGATTCCATAAACGGAACCAATTCAACCAATTTGTTGAAGTCAACGCCATCCTGCGTTTTCTTCAACTTTGTTCGCTTATTGTCGATCTCTAGCATTCTGTCGAATTTAACGAGCATTCCGGAGGTCTGAATTTTCTGTTGAAAATTGACGATCGACTCGTTGTAGCATTTTTCATAGCCGTCGATGTTCGCTACGAATTCCGCATCGTCAATGAACAGATCGAAACCGCAGCCAATGTTTTTCGTATTTTGATACGACTTTTCGTTGGCATTGTAAATGTTGATGATCTCCAATTGCCGTTGACGCTTCTGAATGTCCTCTTCCGATTCAATGGCTTCGGCCAGATTTTCCGACTTGAAATCGATTTTCAAATCACCCTCATCACTTTTCTCACTCAAAATGTCGTAATCGTCGTCGGACAGACATTCGGAATCTGAATGATAATAGTTGTCGATGATGTTTGAAGCGCCGGGACTCCATGACGTTGGTGAGCCGTAACGGATGTTCGCTGGAATGACAAAAAAATGATTTTTGAGGATTTCTCGCAATATGGGCAGAAGTGAGGTGAACCAACTTTTGCTCGATGAACACAAATCAATGTTGGATGGGAAATTCCCACCCCATTCATCATCGCTAGTCGATCCATCGTTGTTGATGTTGGCAGCCATTTCGTTGGACCAAGTGCCAATTTCCAAAACGTTTTCCGACTGAAATGATGAAGTCAATTTTGTACGAATGAAAGGTCAATCCGAATATTTCAGACCGCGTCCGACTTACCTTCATCTTTTCGTCGGCTTCTTCCAAAATATCGTTTGCCGTTTTGTTAACCGCTTGCTCAGCACTGTCGCCATTCACCACAACCACCGGCTCTTCATGCACTTTATCTATCGCCAATTTCGCATTCTGTGCAGCTATTTTCGCTTCGTACGACTTCTTCAACACTTCCGCCAGACTCCATCCAAAATCCAGCATCGGCCATTCGAACGTGTCTTCCATCAGCATTTTCATTCCCAATCCCAGATCCACGGACACTTGTCGCCGAATTTCATCGGCTAATAGCAACGCATTGATGCGATATAAAATGCACGGCAGGCAAACGGCTGCGCGCCACAGAGATGCCGGAAATGGATGGATTGTACAAAGTTCCGGCACCAGAATTTGTTTCTGTTCCAAATTTTCTCGTTTCGCTCGTTTCGTTTCTTCGGAACTCGTTGGCAGTGCGACACCTTTCCGATTGACATATCTCGGCGTGAGAAAGTTCAACCGTGCGCTGGTGTGATCGACGTCGAGCAACGGTTGTTTGGAATTTTGAATGGTTATGTCGTACTTCCGGTAATAGTACTCCTGGAATGTCTTGTAGCATTCGCCGGGGAACGAACTTTGAGGTGACAGATGATAGCAAATTTCGGCCACGTAAAAATATTGCGGTTGATCTTGGTTACGGTACCATGGCATAACGACAGCGTCTCGGAATTTATTGGCATCGAATTCTTGCGTCTGTCGAACGTCATCGGAAATGGATTCGGGCATTTTGTTGAAATTGTTGGAAATTAAATTTAGGAACTGCCAGTCAACATTGACATCGTCGTTTTGGGTTATCGTAGGAACTATGTAGAAACTGTTGTCAATGGCCTCGGCGTCGAATAGCATCAGGTATTTCTGCAGTCGCAGTACATGCGTGAAGGTGTAATTGATGAAAATGTTGATGCGACTGAGTTGATCGTCGGATAGTTCGACATTTTTTTTGGCCAATTCCAGTGACACTTTCACTTCACCCGACCGAGTGAATATGGGAAACGAACTAATTTTTGGTATCTCTTTCAGCGTTAGCACGCCGAAGCCTTGAAGCGATTCTTCCGGTGGATAGATTCTTCGGCCGCGTGTATTCTGCTCTTCTGGTATGGGACATTGCAGTGTCATTTTTATGTGATACAAGTAGGCCAATTTACCGACTTTAGGCCGGCAATCCGAAAATACAGACGCAATCTGAAAGAACCGACAAAAATAGATTTTGGATTCGAAAAATCAACCCCGTGAAAGTTCAGATTGATGCTCACCCTTTTGTAATAGTATTGTCGCCGCTTGGTTGTACCCGGTCGCGGTTCGGTGTTTTCATGCAAAATGTCCTCATCAGTTTTGGCCAATTCGAAGTTTTCCCAGTCAGGCTCAGACGCTAAGAATCCCTCTTTCCCAATCGGTTGCAAATTGTCATCTAACTCACCGGACTGATGCAACAGGCGACACGTTATCAACGCAGCTACACGTCTGGCTAATACTCGTGACGGCATTGGAAGACCCTGAAAACATTCGGGTTCTCTGATTAGAAAACTTCGTGGGATTGGGTACTACGACCACTCTCACAATCAGTTGCAAATCAAGGTAGAGAGTGCGACACTAAAGGACAACGGGAAAGGGTAATCAATGCTGTGAGTACTCACCAAAATGTCCTGTTTAATGGGCGAATTGATTGGAAGCCGTATTGTGTATTGGAACATCTCCATACCGTTCCGGTTAGTTTTTGCACAGCGCCACAACGGAGTCAATTTGGTGAATGTGTCGCTGGGCAATTTGGCACAATATTTATTAACCAACGCAATGGCTGTTGACAGATTCACTGACGCACTAGCCGGATCATCGTGGATCGGTCGATACGACTGAATGCAACAATTGAATTGATCGGCGATATCGAAATCATCGTCAAGTGGCTCACGATTTTCACAATTTTTGATCAGCATCTGGAAAAGTAGTCGTAAAACGAACAGGATGAGCAAATGCGTGTGCGTTGCAAATGAGGACTCACCTTCTCAATTTCCATGTACTGTGCCAGCTTTTCGATTATTTCGTACGTTCGACTTCGCATGTTGTGCAACTTGTTCTTGTAATCGGCATCGTCGTCATTTTCCTCAATGCTTCCATCGGAATCTTCAACGCACTTGTACTTGGTGTAAAGATTCGAAATTTCATTGAAAACACTGTCGTTCGTTGCTTTAGTATCACAACTAGCCGTTTCGGCAGTATCACCATCGGTCGTCTCACTATCATTACCATCCTCTCTACCGTTTTCCCCACCCTCCTCAAAGTCGTTGCTCCTTTTGAAAATTTCCAGCAAATTTTCACTCGGTCGACAAACAGTTTGATGGCTCGCCGTCGAAATGGTTTCCAACGGTTCGTCACCGTCTCGTTTGAATGTTGGTCCAACCATAATGATGTGATATGCGTTCGACGCCCTAGCCCTACCCTTACATTGTACATAACTTCGGTATGTAGTCGGTGGGTCCCATCTGATGACCAAATTACATTTCGGTAAATCGATTCCCTCTTCCAGAACTGACGTGCCAATGAGAAAATTGCATTCGTGCATTCGAAACCGTTTCAGAACTTCTTCCTGTTTGCGATGTTCTGCTTCCGCTTCCTTCGTTTCCGTAATGGGATCGGCGATTCGATCAACGGTGAATTGAACGCATAGATATTCGAGGCTCGGATCGTGTTTGGTCATTTCGCACAGTAAACTGAAGAGAATTTTGGCAAGCAATTTGGAATTGCAAAATAGTAGGCCGCAGAGTGCGTCTGGATCGTTTTGATTATGCCAATATTGACGCTGTCGTTGGGTCATGGGTGGGCGAGGATGTTGCCGATATTTGAGGCGTGATTTTTGAGGAGATGTCGGAAGCTTGTGGTTCGGTTGAATTGGTGTGCCTTTGATGTAAGACGTCAGACCATTTTTTATTTCTTCGGCTTCGGGAAGACGCATATTTTGTACCTTTTCTTGTAGTTCTTCGATGACCTTCTCCGTTTTAGCAAAGTCCAGTTGATTCAGTGCCTCGACTTCCTTTTGTTGAATTGTTGTCGCAGCCTTGACTTCCGGTTTGAACGAACGCATAACTTCGAACAGTTTCAAAACCTTGGGACTGGAATACGCTTCGATCTTCTCCTTTTCACTCTCAATAGTCCGAAAAACCGACTCACAGTATCCTCGTATCTGGATGAACGTTGTCGACACCATTCCCAACAACAGAAAATGTCGTTCGTACGGCGTCTTGACTTTACGCTTCTCAATGCGACTGATCAAATTTGCAGCTGCCCGGTCCGCACACCATGGCCCCAATTCATCCAGAACCTGCAAATATTCGTCCAAAAATTCGAGCGGTTCGATTTTAGGATCGGGAATTCCTTTGATCTCATCTTGGAACTGATCGCGATAGATTTCCGTCGGATCGAATCGATGCTGTTGCAGGAAGGTTTTCCGTGTCAGAATGAGTTCACGCAGTAATTTCGTCAATTCACATTCGGTCGGCGGTGCATATTGTAGGACCAACTCAACTGGCTTGGAGCAGTAGCGTAATACCGTCACAATGTCACTAGCCGACTCCGACTTGCATTGCAAAAACTTCTCCAAATATTCCAATTCGGCACTAAGATGGGCTGGTTGACATCCTGGACTATGCAATGGACCAGCTAGAGCCAAAATTTTCGGCTTCACAGCACTGTCCGTGTAATAAGTGAAGATATCGTGCAGTTCATCCTTTCCCAAACGTTTATGGCAATTTTCAATGATCATGAAATTGATGTCCTCGAATTGGATGTACGAGCATATCAGTGCGTTCAGACAATCGTCCGGATTCATAATGAGTACATGGTACTCGCTGATCTTCTCCCAGTCCACATCCTGTCGATTGCTTTTGTTTACATTCAACACTTTCAAATCGGTCAGATGGAACAACAGATTGTATGTGGACTCTCCATCGTAACTGATGTACAGAGATGTCTTCTTGTTTGTTTTGCGGCGTAACTCGTATGCTTTTTCGTGCAACAATTTGAGTGCAATGAACTCTTTGGATGAATTGTGACCGAGGCAGATGATTATGTTTTTCTCTTTAGCTGCAGCAGCCAATTCCACTTGATAGTCACGAGGTGTGAAGGCCGTTGTGTGTACATTGTCTGACCAGTGATGGGATATGGACATTTTGAATGATATTATTCGGTAAGACGCGGAACCACTGTTTCATTTGCCGATCCAATTTTTTTTTGAATATTTTACATGATTTTGCACCTCGTTCACTTATGTTTGAATCATTTGCGAAACAGAAAAAGCTCGGTTACTAAACGAAATTGAGCGTGAATCACGACTAAAACATACCGCTGGCACATTAAACTATTTAAACGATAAAATTATCACTCGCACTCTGATATCAAATTTGTTTACCAAATGAGACTTGAGAAATGTCACCAACAGCAAGTCCGCTCCGTCTTCTTCTTCTTCTTCTTCTTCACATTTCTCTGTGCAATGGTGTGATCGTTGTATACTCATATAGCCTTTGGAACACGTGTACATGACATAGTAGATTACGTATGTCGGTTTGAAGATTTCTATTTTGACAAGTGTGGCGTTTGCAGCTCGAGTCGAAGTCCTTGGTCAAGGCAGCTACCCAGCAAACAAACAAACATTGTTTATTGCGTAAAATCGGACAGTGTACCTTGAGAGAATATTCTTACACTGTAGGTGTCACTGATACAGTGTTAGAATATTCTCTCAAGGTACACTGTCCGATTTCACGCTCTCTAATTTTGTAAACAATGTTTGTTACTTTGCTAGATAGCTGCTTTGCCCAAGGCTATATACTGGTGGAGGTCACCTCGATCGCCATTTTATTAGGTACGCGGTAACACACCACATTTGATG
>JANTFA010145164.1:0-11764 GCA_026413405.1 Phytosciara flavipes | reverse complement strand
TCCCATTACTTATTATAGGCAAATCAAACTTTTAATCGTTTCACATAATTTCGCTTCACAGGAATATAAAAGCCAAGCTAAAAGCTCGTGTAGAAAGAAAATTTAACTTTGAAATTTCCAAAATGAAAAAAAAAATGAAAAGAAAGAAAAAACCTTTATAAGCCATCATTACGGTAATTACAGGCTTTGGGTTTCTCGAATAAGTAAAAATTGTTGCGAAATAGCCTGACTTGAACATAAATTGTAAAAGTTAATGCATGGTTTGGTGGAAATATCGAGGGAAATATATCAATGCATCAATTTAAAGTGTGCAAAATTTGAACATTTACATCGTGTACAGAACGGTAATTGAACAACACGTAATGCCGAAATAAAACGGCTTAGAGTTTTGTTCGTTCGTTCGTTGGAATGGTAAAATCAGACAGTGTTCATGTTGAGGAAACGTGTCATATTTCATCTGATTGCATTTGAATGGCTCAAGCGAAAGTATTGACTCTACCTTTGCAGAGGTAAGGTAACCAATGTAAGAGGGACAGCTTTAGGCAAAGTCATGGGTTTTGCAAATGAGACAGGGCAGGTGCAATTTATTACTGCCCAATGTGTTATTTTGAAGATTGTTAGGATTCTACCGAATGAAGCGTAAATAAATCGCCGTTATCAATAACAGATGATTAACGACTTTCTACGATGTTCTACTATTCCAGCGAAATTCAATCAAAACTGAAGTATCATCCCCTCCCTCTAAGATCCATTTAACCTTTCACGTAAATTATTTCTTTGTTTATTTATCATTACAGTTGTCACAACAATAATACCCTGCAGGACGAACGGTCGTCAGATGTGAAAAGGTCATAGCTTCCTTCAAATGATTCCGGTAAAAACCTACAAACTTAATCTGTTGAAATTCTACACAAGCGGCAATTTATTGCTATCAATTTGTCATGAATTTATTTTTGTGCTGCATTCACTTTTGTTCAACCCAGTGATGAACACTAGTCTTTGACATTTAATTAATTTGAATTTTGTAGCGTACGCATGTCGAAGTGAAATTAGACGATAAATTAAATTCGAATGAAAATTATACAAAGTTGACGTCGAATCTTGTTGAAGTGGGGCCTCTGCAAATGTTCAAACTTTACACTTAAATTGAATTTCATAAAATAACCGTTCCTATCGTATACTCGAAGACAAACAGAGAATGGCATTCCGAGCGCTAGCTTCTGTAGCCGAATGGCTACAATCGTTGCTCTATATAATCAAAATGCTCTTCGGTGTTGGGTGTTCGAAGGCTGGTCTGTCGGGTGTTAGAATACTTGTCTCGGCAAGATTTTCATCTACAACAAATTAATGGTTCACCCAAGTTAATGGTCCGATAGCGTGCGAGAAAAAACGTTTTTCTCGAACTAGTGCGCGAAAACTTCTCCTTGCATTTTCTGGTAAATTCCAATTTCATTGGTATGACGTTCTTTTTATTAAAAATATTATGACAGCCACCACGCTTTCATCCTTCAAAAAGCTCATAAAAAATCTTTTTGTTTTCCAACAACATCGGAACTGCCAGACAAACAAAATATATAGTTTGAAGAACAACGCCTATAACGCTTAATATTATTCAATGTTTGTGTGTTATGGTATGGTATGGTAGTGTTGTACAACTTCAATATGATATTCCATTCCTTAGCACAAAATATTTTTCCTCGCCATTCATCCCAGCAACGAAATTGTGGTTTATATGGATTTTATGATGGTATACGGAATATCGTTTCAGCATTGTTTGGTTTTCTTTACTGTTCCGTGTGGATTTTCTAATAACATAATATATAATTCCCGAGTAGAGATAGAGAGAACTTTTCTTGGCCAATTTTTCTTTTTCAATATTATGGGAAAAGTCTATATTTCATTAACTTCCTGTTTGCGTGATAAATTTACTTGCGTTATGATGATGTGTTTTGTGTAAATTGTATATAAAATATGATAGGAACGTGGATTGTATTCACTTGCTGCCCTGGTGTGTGTGTATAGTGGGTGGATTGTGGTTTTATTATACGGCTTTCTCACAAGAATGATAAACCCACTTTTCCATGAAAACTATTATCTAGGAGAACTGTAATCATATCTTCTATTTTGTTGGATTCGAATGGAGAGGAAGCACCAGAATATTGTTTACTGGCCCTACTTTATGCGGTTTCATTCATTTTTCAGTTTAAATTTGGCGAAACCTTTCTTCTATTGATTACATTCCAGCGCTGGTTCTTGGTTTTGTACTTTTCTGTAACAAAGCTGCGAAAAGTGAAGTTTTTCATGCATCATTTGGGTGATTTTATCAATGATTCTTTCACTTTTCATCACTAGTTTCGAAACGTGGTCACCCGCTCCGCTCCTCGTTCGATAACATCACATCTAGTGATCTGGCAACTTGTTGCATAAATTACTATTTCATGCAGCTGTACGTGCGTTATTCGCAATTAAAATATTCTATGAATAATTCTATAAAGTTGAGATGTGACTTCAAACCACCAAGGAAGTCTACACTTCATCTTCTTGCAGAAACTCCCCTGATTTTTTAGTCATTTTCATTTTCAGGGTCATCGTTTAAATATTTCATTAAATTCATGGCCGGTCTGCGTTTTTCATTGACCCGTAGTCTCTCATTCGCAATTTCCTCCTTCTCTTCTTTTGAAGTTCGAATCGCTTTTGTCGCTGTCGCATTTGGCCGCGCTACATTGCTTTCTTTGTGAGAGTAGACTTTAGCAAACCATTCGTTTCTCTCGTTTTTGGATTTGTCGACGATGGTGTGATCTAACTTTGTGACACCAAGGGACATGCGAGACCAAATTCGGCCGTAAAGAATATAACCTCACAGTTAACTTTGACAGATTTAACTGAGCGACGAAAGTTAAAGTCAGTGAATGAAATACATTTCTCGCACGTGCTCCAGATCGTTGCGTAGAGTAAGTCTACATTTATTTAAATGTTATTTTCTGAATGTTACTCTAAAGAGAAACTTCAATTGTACGGCGCCCAAAAATTTGAATTTTTACTGAACGAGTCGATGAAAAAGTGAACCAAAAAATATATTTCGACGCATTCTTGTATGAAAAGGGTGATTTAACGCTGCGTTAGAAATCCTAGACATACTTTGCATTTTTGAATTTGTGTTTCTCTCAGATTGACCGAATATTAACCAACATGGTTGATCCATGCATTGATTGATCACGACTATAGTGACTGTCGTACAATGTTCGACCTTGTGAAAGAGTGGTTAATCCCTCGTTAATCTTGTTAATCCCGGAAAGTAAGCAGCTAATCGGTTCAAGAACACCTAAATTGTAAATTTTTCCTTAAAGATAATTTTCTAGGAAACACGGAACGCTCCGAGTTCATTAAGTTCAATTCTTTTGGGACACAATATTCCAATTCAGAAATATTATTATGTACACACAGCGAATAGGTATAAGTTTCCTCCCGCAACACATAACATATCGAAGTCAGTGTATAATATTATGAAGCCAAATTGGTCAAAGCATGAATCGAATTAAATAAATTAAATGAACCGTACGCCGTTTTACATTATTATAGGTTAGGTATATACCGCAAAGACTAACATTCTAATTTATCATCTTTTGAAATAGCAGATTTTCCCGAAAGCATAGAAGTAAGAAAAAAGAACCCGAAATCTTTTGAAGCGGTTAAATCACGTGTATGAAATATTAATATTTATGCGTGATTTCATTTTTGGGGTATGATGCTAATTTTGCTAAGAATTCTCCGCTGTATTTAGATTGGACCTTTCTGCGGCTTCAATGAATAACAAGCCGAGTTAATTGGTTAAGCGTATGCAAAACGTCGTTTATTATAGAAATTAATGGTGGAGTCCATTCCAACCGGTTTAATTAGATCTTATTTAAGACGTCGTGCGGTGCAGATGTGGCGAATAATTACCTAGTTTTGTTTTGAAATTACGGAGAGTCGCACAGATAAAACAAAATTTTAAAAATGTACGAAATCACTCCGTTTTTCTGATTTCATCCACTCCATTCGACGTACTAGATTTATGTGCACGCTGTTGTTACTAAGATGATAATCATATCAGGGAGTGTGTCAGCAGGTAGTGTGAATCTTCTATTGCTTCTGTTCTTCATCGTTTAAATTAGAAGATTAAAAAGATAAACCTATGAACAGTCACGCTTCGATATAATTGACTAACATGTTACGAGCAGGGGCAGATTAACATACGGAAGAATCGGAACCATGCCCAATGCCCATAGCGCTGGGAAAATTTGGCGCTGGATCAAGGTTTTGAATTAGGATGGACCGCTACTGTCTGATGAGAAAATATTTATTACTTCCAAAATTTGCAAAAAAATTCTGGCTGCAGCGCTTGAGAGCGTTTATTTCTTCAGTAAGCTTTAGTCATTTCTACTCAGTAGCTAAAGCATTACTGAGGCTTACTTTGTAAAAATTATTACATTGGCAGGCATTTGAATGGGGTGAAATACTAAACTAAGAACACGTTAACCGTTGCGAAAGTATGCTTTGCTGAATTTCTTAATTTAAAGTATTGGTTGTGTGCTTGTTCTACATTCCACCGCAAAGCGCTGCGGACGTTCGGGTATTTTGCGTCAAAAGTGGCTATAAACTTCACGAGAATGGCTAGACACTTCAAGAGAGTGGCGAAAAACTTCGCAAAATGTCGAGAAGTTTGAAGCCAATTTATCATAAAGCTTAGCATCAGCGCCATCTCTCATCAAGTAAAACACCCAAAAATCGAAATATTTTTTTTGGTTAAACACAACCAATACTGAAACAGTAGTAATCCTGCTGCAGCAAGTAAAGCTTCCCTAATAATCATTCAATCTGTCGATCTTCCCAAAACGTCAAGATTCAACTTGATCTTGATCATCGGAAGAAACTGAAAGGTAATCAAATCAAACAGTCTTTTTGAGCATGAGCATGATGAGTTATCGGCTCTTAGATTTCATTTGACGGCATTTGTGTGCTGTAAATTTTTTAAGAATTAGAAACTTCTTCTCACTTCATGGGCATAATTCAAGTTCAATTTAAATTTGAGTTCAGGTAGCTCAATCGGTAGAGCGTTGGACTCACAAGCCTATGGTTCACGGGTTCGACTCCCGGCAGAGACATTGTCTATACGGTTTTTCCTAATCATGAGGATGATTAGTCTTGGCTGTAAAGCTTCATGCTCGTTGAGCTTTATCGACCGCAAGGTTTCAAAATATTAGAAATAATACATAAGTGATATCTCATGGATGGCAACTTTGACAGAAAAATTGACAATTGACAATGACTAACTCCATCTATCGGGAACAACAAGAATCAGTACATTCGAAATAAGCGGTAACATTTGAATATCAGCGGTGGTCTCCGTACAAATCTTAATCCGGTAAGATGGCTGGAGATAAAAAATAATTAAAGAAAAGTTCAATTTTGATTTTCCATATTCTTGGCATGTAATGATCGTTAGCATCTCGTTCGAAAATGAAGTTAACATGTTCAAATAAGAAAATTGGCGCTTAGGTATCGTTTGCCAGTGCCACTGGAAATCCTAATCCCATTGAAAATAATCAGACATTATACATCTGTTATCGATAAAGACGACAGAAAGTAAATGAAAGTGTCCTCCTGTGTACTCTTATATTATAGTAAAATGCATGCTCAAAAAGTGAAGTGAAAGATTTGAAATTAATATTGTGATCAAAGAAAGTAGTACTAGATTTGATAAAAATACTGTTTATGCTATTCCCATGTGTGTTGAATTGTAAATTCGTGAAAATTTTCGCTTTTTTCACTAATTTTGTTGATTTCGGCTCGTTATGGTTGACTTAAACTGTTATACAAGTGAACCACTTACTATGTGTGAATGTTTGTGACTAAAGTTATAGTCGACTTTTAACGATAAGCTAACTTTGGTCACAACATTATAGGCCCGGGAGGGCGCGAAGTTCTTTCGGAAACCTAAGCCATGCTTGCAGGCAACAGAGTACGTGGTTTTACCACAGAATGTCTCTCTCTGTAAATGGGGCTTGTTCCAAACTCTTCACGGAAAGTCTGACTCTGAGTCTGTTGGGTGACAGGTTACCTATGCTAATAATTAAATCAACAACATCGTATATTGAAAGATCATGCCTGTGTAAATGTAGCGTGGACATCAGTCAATGTAAAAAGCAATTTACAATTGTCTGTTCAAAATCTAGTATTTCAATGATTTGATCTGAAAAGGTTTCCCAGAACCAAATCAAAATTCTGTGTGAGTTCACCAACCCCCCCAACCACAATAACAACAAACACATCCGCAGACTGCACGCCCTGCACGCTTACACTCATTGAAATACGTAATAATTCTTTAAAACATTTTTATTATCGAAAATAAAAGTAGAAGTGGGAAGCTTATGGATCAATTATTTTAAAGTGTATAGGCGTGTAGCTACATATCAATAAACACGAAACATATAAATGTCGATATATTCGCATAAAATGCTTTTCTGCGTTTGATATTACACATTGCAAAAGTGCTTCCTTCTGCCGATCCAAAGAAAAAAATGAACGAAGAAATAGAAAAGAAAAAAGTTAAAGAAACAAACAAAATAAAACGGAGCACCCTCCATTAAACATTTATACTTTTACTTTTAGCAGAAATATAAAAAAAAACGAGAAAGAAAAGCAAGAAAATTTTTTTTTTGTATTTATTTACATATGGAACTTCGGCGCTTTTTTCCTTGCTTCTATCGAATTTATCTGAATTTTTGCACACACAATGTTCGGTGCGTGTGTATGGGAATATTGGTTATTTAAATTCAAAAACACGAACTCTTGATTTAAGTGCGTATTTTATGAGATGTTGTAAGAGAAAATTCATAGCTGCCGTTATTACAATCGATTTTGTGTGTGTTTTGAAACGTTTTGTAAAAGGGAAATATTATTTTTATGTGTTTATTGGGGCAATTTAAATTTTTTCTTTATCTTTCTGTTAACATTTCAGTCACATTGGCCGGAAATGTGTACACATTTTAGTGCTAATTCGACTCTTGAGAGATGGAATTTGCAATTTCAATATAACAAAGCGAAGTGAATGACGCGTGTATTTGTACCATACAATGTACACAGTCCACCGGCTTAGCGTATAGCATGAATTCCTAACCACAACCCAAAAATGTTTCCAGTTGCCTTTAGTACAGACGTTCAAACTACTGTCGCAATTATAAGCATTTCGAGCCTAATCGCTGACAATATTTCACTGACCACTGATCTACTAAGTTGCATGCACTCCACTAACTCACTTTTCTCACTTTTTCCAATTATTTTCAACATTTTTGGCGCACTTACGATTACGGCGTGAACTCTCTAATGTCATTTTAGCTGTCAGAATTTTTTTTGTTCTAAAAACAAGAGAGTGCCACTTATTATTTTGATCTGACTGTAAACACATTTAACTGACAGAAAACAGATAGAATGGCCAGAGGTTCAACTTAATTCACAAAATGTTTACGAAAGTTTTCGGTTATGAGCTTTTGAATAGACTTTTCAATCCACTTTTAGTCCAAATCTTTAGAATAAAGTGGGATTTGCATCAGTTTTCATCAGAGAATATTGCTCATGCTCACGATATTGGTAAACTACTGTGACATATCATTTGTTCCTATAACTAATGACATGCAGACATAAACCAACAATCAATGTTTATAATCAAGAAAAGAGTTCGAAGAAAGGAAAAGCTCGATGAGATACTTATTTTCAATTGACTACAAAATCGAAGCTATACATTGTCATATTGCATAGAAAGAAATGACAACCGACCAGAACCACATTGTACACTCACTTTTGAATCAACTTTGGAAAAATTTTCATCTCATATGGATGTTTCAATCAAGAGCACAAAAATCAACTTAGTCAAGGATTCATTCATTTGAGAGTTTCCCTTGACATTTTCCAATACCGAACATATAAAATATCAGTTTAACTTTGTAACAAAATAAAATCAAGCCGAAGCCGAAGAGAAAAATGATATAAATTGCAAGTGCAACCTCAACATTTATCAAGCAAACAAACAATTTTCTTGACTCAACCTCACAGTGAGCATACAATTGAAATCGTGACTTCAACCTTTATTAAAGGAAATCGGCGCATACACACATACACTGCACTGAGAAGAAAAGTATCTAGTATCCAGCAAGTCCAGTTGGTCTTACACTAAAGAGGAACAGACGTAGAAGCACCGATCTTTCATTTTTTATTCCGTTCATAAATGACGTCAAGCTCATAACTTTTTAGAACCGCCACGTTTTGATGAACCACACTTCCACCTAACAGCGTGTCGTCATTTATGAACGATCCCCTACTGACAGAAACGACTAGTCGTCTGTTGTCAAGCAACATAGACAAAAATAATCGGTGAGATTCAACCAGTATTTCCTCCTTGATAAACTAATAAAGAAATGTTAGAATGATAACATTAAATGATACTTGACACTAAAGAAGTAATAGATTGCATCGAATTAGTGCAAAATATTGGTGAGCTGTGCGAATGGAAGGGCTTACATTATTAAATTTAATAGAACCCAAGCTAAAATTGTTAAACTCGAGGCTGATAACACTCCAAGCGCACGGAACTGTTAATCAATAATTAACAGTGTGTCAAACCGCCCTTCCTTCCCAAGGTGTTTTGTGTGGTCATACTCAGTACGCTCTAACATTTTTCACAGTGTGTTTTATTGGTTACTATGCACATATCTAAGCCATATACAAAGAATAATTTTGTTTTCAAGTTTTACTATGCCGTACACTTGGGAGATGTGGTTTTAGAAAAAAAAGCAAACAATTTCTTTAGCAAAGATTTGAGTAAAAGTTAGGTATCGGAGGTTCAGATTTTATTTCAGTTTTAGAATTGAGCCTTTTCATGCGAATAATTTTGGTTTTTTTTTCAATCTCTATACATCGGCGCTAATATTACTACCATAAAGTGGTGGTGAGGATTGAACGGCTTTTACTTCAACCATTTTGGAACTGAGACGTGCCCATAAATTAATAATCTTTTGGCAAACACATACAACTATCGCTCAGTGCTAGACTATGGCAAACAAAAAAAGACTTCCATCACACAAGAAAACTTTATTATACGCGCTCGTTATCTCATCCCCACGATGAAATATAATTTTTTATTGAAAAACTTGTCTCAAAATCCATTTAAAGTCTTATACATTCAAGGTACAATTTATGACATAATTTCACCTTAAAGTCTGACAATATCAATAAATATAAAGAAGTTGAGAATAGGATTCAGTATAGTTTCTCCTATGGATATACAGGATTGTACGGAGCAAAGTACCTACAAACCATTACAGCGAAGGCTATAGAGACAAAATAAAAAAGATAAAAAGAAAACTGCATCTTGAAGCGCCTTTCTCTTCCTTTTTTGCTTGCGAATATTAAGTTCGACCGTTTGGAACATCGTTAAGTAAATAAAAGTTTGTGGAAATAGTAGCATGGAATTTTAAGTAGTTTTCGGGCCTAGTGAATGTGGAAGCAAATATATTTTCATTTTGGTTTAGGTAATATAAAAATACCAACAATAAAACTGAACGTAATATATCGTTATGCATAGGCAGCTGAATCTCAGTAAGGGTCAAAGCATATACGACTTTCGAATGAGTTCGTGAACACTGATGCGATAACAATTTCGGAGTTCTGGATTTCTTAGTATGTTGAATTGTTTCGAATTCAAACCAGGAAAGACTGGAGCAGACGCTGTGACGGAGTACCGTACGACTCTGTATACCTAGCTTACGCAGCCCTACTTCTTACGTAGCACTAGGACCTACCCTAGTGAGACCACATACCTAGTACAAAGAAATTGAATGAAACATATGCGCTGTGTGAATTGTACAGAAACGGCAAGCATATTGTCAATGTTGGATGTTTCCGGGTCTATTACTTCTTTCGATCAAAATATTTTCAATCGGATGTCTTCAATCTTGTACTTTAATTGTTTTTACGTCACCCAACTATATAAACAGCCGCATTACACAGAATTCTCCACTCAAAAATTGTTAGTCAATATCGGAAAATCACTATTGTGTTGTGTCTTGTGTTATCGTACAATTCAGTGAATTTTTTTAACATTTGATTTACTACATTTCGACTATTTTTCCACTATCCGCCAACATAATTCTAATTGCGAATGATTTCTGCAAAACATTTTCGGAATTTAATTCCCTGTTTAACTTAACTTCGAAAATTTTACGGATAAACGAAAGTTCAACTTAATTTCCGTCGAAAATATAATTGAACAAGGTTAGATTTATACAGAACGGATATTAGGTTGTATATCCCTTGCTGCTTGTTGGTGAGACGTTTTGTGTTGCAAATGCAGTGTAAAATCTCTTTGTAGTGTAAATTTTGAATTGAAAGCATTTATTGACAGTTTCGTTTGTGGCTTTTTGTTAGTATTAATTGGAAATTTTTCATTGAATTCTTTACAGCTCGATTTCCGTCAGAGTTAATCTGTGTTGATAGAATCGCTGCACGTTTGTCAAAGTCAAGGCACTACTCTAGAGTAGTGCCTTGATCAAAGTAGCGACGATGTAAATCTGTTAGATTCATGACATATTCCTGTCCAGCGAAGAATTCTCCTGCGCTCGCAACGTAAAAGTCAATTACTCCAGTTACATTGATCCCTTTCGATCATAATTGTCTAGACTATTTAAGAAAAAAGCAACTACAGAGGACGCCAATCAAATTGAGACATAAATTTTCTTCAGCTGTTTTTCAGTTGTTCCAATCATACATATCAAATGAAGCATGCAATAGATATTTAAAGACAATGTAAAGTGCATCCATGCAGCAGTCCGCAGTTCTAAGTGTTATAAGAAATCAGATGGAAAGGAAAACTGGTAAAATGTAATTTGAATGTAAGCTTCATAAAAAGGAAAAAATACAAAAAAGAATTTATGGTTACACATAGCGAAAGCTGTACATTATATTCACCGGTGCGACAAAAAAGTCTGCTATATTACGAATGCATCGAAAACCCAGACCTATCACCATCAGCGGCAAGTGTGTGTTCATTCATATTATATCGTCGTCGTCGTTACACTTTATTCGGTATATCTAGTAAACCCGAAATGTAAAATTGATGTTGTACACTTGCAATTTCGTCATGCTCATGAGTACTTATTTTCAACATGGAAATAAAAAGCAACGTATTTCAATTTGAAAAAATAAATTGAATTTTATTTCCAAGAAAGGAAAATGTTATATTTATCGAAGTGTTCAAGCAGAAAACTATTTACTTATCGTTTCTGCTATTTACTTTATTTTAAATGTTATGTTCGAAATGCATCGTTCCGTCCTTTTTTCCCTTTTTTCGCAACAAACTTATTCAATTTTATGTGGTTTGCGTATACTTCTGACTGAATTGATTGGAGAGCTTTCATAGAACCTATACTCTACACACTCTTTTACACATCACCGAGAATTATTATGATGCAAGCTCAAGAACATTGTCCGAAAAATAATAATTAGAGTAAGACACCCAAAACTCCATAGTTGATTTAACGGTTTATCACATGATGATTAGATGCACATCGATTTATTTATGAATATTTATTTTGAATAAAAAATAGCTCGTCTCAACGTATCAGGACTTAACAGGACCTTTGATTTGCAAAGCATTTTTCTTTATTCGAATAAAAAATAGCTCGTCTCAACGTATCAGGACTTAACAGGACCTTTGATTTGCAAAGCATTT
>JANTFA010145153.1:0-11765 GCA_026413405.1 Phytosciara flavipes | reverse complement strand
GGTTAACAACAGTAAAACAAAACAATATGACGGACCTCCATCAGTGGTTCCATTTCACGGGATATGCATGTTCGGTATTTTATACGCATTAAGAAATTTAGTTTGACTACCTTTCGTATTGTAGTGCCGTGTTGTTACCTTGAATGAATGCCAATTATTCTGTCCCAATTAAAAATCAAATTTTCTTCCCAACAGCTGCACCGTTTTGTTACATTTTCGATTCGCCTGTTAAACTTTATTTCACATTTCGAGCTTTCTACATCCGATATTGTCATCGATTAACTACAATCAACACTCATCCACAGGTATGGTCGACGGATGCTTTTGAGTTATGTTTTATCACTGAAGTTGTTGAAACTCTAATTTCGTATCAATAATTATGTCGGCGTTGCTGCTTCCGAATTATTGTTTTGACGAGCGGGAGAGGTACACCCAGACCCGAAGGCGAGGCATGTATTCTCACTCATCAACACAGCAATTTGAAAGCAGTTACGTACTGTGCTTTGTGTGCGTTTGCTTGGTAAATGCGAAAACGATTACCACAAAAGCTGATCTACCGAGCAGAAGCACGTAAAGTCATTTGCAACGATAGTCAATATATTTTCTGTTGAAGGGTATCGTCAGTCTATGTTTGCTGTTTGAGAAATTACTCCAAACCCATGAGCCAGAACTGTGGTCACATTTCCGCGAAATTCAGATTCAGCCGTAAGTTCCAACGAAACCACAAACCTTTGCTTGTGTCAATCCAATCTCAATCATTTAGGATACGAATCGTCTTCAAATGGTTGATGAGAGCTTTCAGCGGTCATCTGCCACCCGACGAACTACTCATATTATGGGATTTGGTGAGAGAACACTAACTTACGGACACCCTTACGAATAATAATTTTGGTGTTCCTTTGGTAGATTCTTGGCTTCGACAGTCTGGAAATCATTCCGCTGCTGGCAATTGTGATATTGAGCTTTCGCAAAGAAAGCTTAATGCAAGTGGAAACTTTGGAGAACATTGAAGCTGTCCTGGCTGATTTGTCGTCTATCAAAGTGTTGCCTCTGCTTCAATTAGCCTTAACAGCCCACAGGGATTAATTTGTTTGCAGAAAAAGATGTCTGGCCTGTCTAGCCGAAATTGTTTTTTGTCTCGAAATGATAGAAATTTCCAATAAAATGTTGAATTTAGCGAAGTACTAGATTCTATGCCACCGAAGAGAAACAATTCCACGTCCCACTTCCAATAATTTTCATTTTGTGTGCGTCGAAATGATTTATTAAACGAAATTCATGACCTTGTCCATCTTCAAATTTTGTCAAAAGAAAACATTTTCATAAAAAAAAGCAACGACATCCGGATCAACACAGACGAAAATAAGTAGACAACGTAAAATTATACTTCATCGGGATATTCACGGATCACAATCCCACCACCATGTTACGTGATAAATTCGAATTCATCATCAGATTCATCATTGTTCAGCTTATCGAAATCTACATTGAACAGAAGAAGATTATTTCAATTATACCCCCGTTCGTTTGAATCAATCCAAAGTGTTTCTTTCACCTTCTTGTCCTTCGTGCGTACATCCAGCAGCCGAATTTCGTTCATTCGTCGCTCGCGACAGCCATGGAGCGTGTCCAGTCTTTGTTATTTCAAATAGAGGTTGAATGCCGGCATCGATAATGTCAGTTTGTAAACGTTGCGTCAGTTCAGTAAATTCGCCTTTCGTTTTGCATAAGAAACACTAGATATGAGAGAGAGAGAGGCTTTTAACCACGCAGTTGATTGTGAATGAAATCAATGAAAAATTACGAGTGCCAACGATGGATCCATTTCTTTGAAGTTTATCCTAGCCGCATATTTCTGATGAAATGTTTCGTCCATGTCCACTTCAATTTCGGTAGATTTTTCCCCAATCGATCCAGATCTTTGTGTTGTGTGCGGATCTGTTTGATATCGTTAAGTCAATTATTATAGGCCGACACATTGTATTGATAACCTTACCCAAATAGAGAGCTTCATTTCCAACATATCCAATGAAATACAATGCACGATTCGGTCGACCACCGATCATACCAACTGTGCCCGGTAATTCGAAGCATTTCTTCAGTCCTTCGATGTAGATGGGATTTATGTCGCTCAAACCCAATCGCAGCGGAACTATCAGAAGGAGAGGTTTCCATGAATCTTCATTGTCTTGGCAGAGATTATCTGAAACGGAAACGTTGGAATTTCGTTTTACAGATTGACCCTCTTTGATAGGCGTAGATTGGTTACATATTTCATCAGTTATAATAGCGTTGTCCAATGCAACATGTATCACTATCGAACACCAATCATCGTATTTGACTAGCTTTCTGGAATAGAAACGGAAAAACGAAAAACATCAAAGCGCTTACACCTTTCACAACACCCAGTTGAATGTCAACCCTCTCCGACTCTAACACAACATACAAGCTACCTTAAGACTTGCGCCACTGTATTCGGGCCAAACCATTCACCGACTTTTTTGTCCTCTGAATCACCCATCAGCGCAATCTGATGAATCGAAAACGGACTCTTGCGACTGTCCTCAAATCGACTGACAATTTTCAAATAAGTCGGATCCCGTGTCGTCGACGTCCAGAACCAATCTCTGCCCAAATGTAAATCAATTAGCGATTGTCCCAAAACCATTTGACCGCAACGCAGCATCTGTATAATGTTATGGTCACTCTTGCAATTAATCGATATACGAACGAATGTCGTAACATTGAAACATTGGTATACTAACACAACCCCAGCCCTTATCGGTAGTTAGTTGAGGATTACCAATGGGAACGAAACCACGTCTGTATGTACACCAGAGTCTTGATTGGACATCTCTTCTGATCGTTTCCAATTCTGACAGCCATGTAAAAAGACATAACAAAGTTACAATTCTGCTGATCCGACAGAACATCATCAACTTACCTTGAATTGCATTGTATTGCTTGCCCAGTATCCAAACTGGATCATTCGTTTTTGGTATGTCATCTGGCTCCGATAGAATTCCAGCATCTGGGCCTAGGTAAGCTTCAAATACGCTATCCATCTTCCTGATAACATTGACATACAAGCTGCTGATTCGATCTATATTTGCAAATGATTGTGGATATTTTACAGCTAACCACAAAAATGCACACAAAACAAACACAATGGCTAGGAAAAGAATTTTGATGTGTTTCTTTGATACGTCTTTAGAGAAATAAAAGAAAACAACACAATGGTGACATACAAGAAATGAAAATGTTTATCGATGAACAAACGTCAATCCCCTCCCATCTCTCTTTTATACGAGAAATCTTTGTTTGGTTGGTCTGGTTTCGGTGACATCATATACAAAATACACTTGCAAAAACAGCTGATGAGTATTTGGTAAACATATAGAGTGGGCCGTTCGAATCGATACGACAACGAGGTATGGTAATATGAAGGGTAGGTCTGAGAAAATTAGCTTCAGTTTGCACAACTTTTGTAGAGACCCGGTATGGCCAGCCGTTTCAATTTGTACGGGCGAGAGGCAAAGGATCTGCGGATTTTGCAAGGGAATTCCATTTTCGCATCATAATAAATTTGGGGAATGAGTTCGTTCGAGGCTACAAAATGCAAAATCTTGATGTCCTACGGCTTGTATGGCTTAGACATACCTTGTATCCACTTTCATTGCCTCGAAAAATTATGAGCAAGATCAATGCTCTCCAGGCAAAAGTGTGATCGTAGTCAGCACTCAAATAGAGTAATATTTTGTATGAAATTTTATCTCTTTTAACAGTACAAAATATTTGTATGGTACACTGTCCAGTTTCGGTACCCTATTTAGAGGACCACTCATGCCGGGAGAGCATTGGCAAGATTCAATGATGCGTCCCCCAGTATTCTGTTTTCCACATAAAATTCACGGGAATTTCATGGAAGCGGAGCTCTAGTGTGTTCTGAGATCAGCAGAACGAAACGTGGTCAGTGAATACTTCGGTGTGTGCTCTGGACAATACTTTTCGTATTTGTTTGGTTTACGCGAGTTTGACCTTGTGATGACTTAGATTTGGCCTTGTTTTTGCTTCTGGAATCTTTGGGGAATGGTAGAGCATAAAAAGACAAACGCAGACAAGGCTATATACTGAGGAGGTATGTATCGCCAAACAGGTAATCGGCAAGACCTCACCATATAGCCATATTGTCGAATCTACTTAAATTTCAATAATTGGTCGCACCTGGTATAAATACCGATCTCGACAGTCAGAAATTCACTTACTCACAAAATATCAATTGTAAGCCTCAGGATCTAGCTGAAATCCCAGTTCAAGCATTTTTAATAAAACAATTGAGATTTGTTGCATTAAATTTAATTTGACTTAAATATCTTTATCTGTCTTAATCTTCGTGGGTAGTTCTACCGTCTGATTTGAATCACCTTTCAAAGCTGTTGTGAGGCAATCTCCAAACTCTTTACTAATTTTGTACGCAATCAAGTTCAAATAGTTCTTCTGTACGATTGGGGCAGCTTTTCCAAGAAAGGCTGCAATGTTGTGAATAATTCGGTTTTTCTCTTCGTCACAGACCACCTTATCCAAATAATAGTTCGCTAGAGAAAAGTTATCATCATCCCTTGAGTCTACTCGATCCACGTCACCGCACACTTTGAATGCACAATGCTTAACCGATTCTGCTTCACATAATCCGTTGAAACTGTTCGGGAAGTAATTCGGAGTACCTGCGCCATTATCTCCTACATTCATGTGACCATCTTTCTGATAGGTGTGCACTTGAAACGGACACCGGTTCACTGGAATCTGTGCAAAATTAACACCAAGTCGGTATAACTGAGCATCCGGGTAAGAAAACATTCTGGCATGGAGCATTCTATCGGGACTGGGCTCGATTCCTGGAACCATATGTGATGGACTGAAAGCCAATTGTTCCACTTCGGTGAAATAGTCCTTCGGATTTTCGTTTAGTATCATCGTTCCCACCATTAGCATTGGATATTCCTCTACCTTCCAAAATTTGGTAACATCAAATGGATTTTGAGGATGCTTTTCTGCCTCATCAAATGTCATCACTTGAATATACAGATTCCAGCTCAAATGCTCTTTCCTGGCTATGCGATCGTATAGATCTTGTAACAAAACGTCAGGGTTTTCACCGGCTAAATGAACAGACTCTTCTGGGGTGAAAAATTCCTTGTCTTTCTGATTTGACCTCCAATGGAACTTCACATAACAAGCAGAGCCTTCCGCATTTACCATTTTAAATGTGTGAACACCAGCTCCATCAATATAGGTGAATGACTTTGGTCTTCCTATATCCGAGAATAGAAACAACGTGTGCAACGTCGTTTCCGGCCGTAAACTAGCAAAGTCCCACCACGCTGTAGGATCCGCAAGATGAGTTTGAGGATTTCGCTTACGGGATCGATTCAAATCGGGGAAAAGCATCGGGTCGCGTATCGGGAACACTTTAAAATTATTTCCCACCAAATCGAAAATCCCTTCTTTAGTGTAAAATTTAGTGGCGAATCCCTTGGGGCTACTGTTAGTGTCAGCGGATCCCGACTCTCCACCGACTGTTGAGAATCGTACAGCTACTTGAGTGATTCGACCAACCTTTTTCAAAAAATCCGCCTTAGTGTACTTTCCTACATCATGCGTGACCTTGAAATAACCAAACGCCCCTGCGCCCTTAGCATGAACCACTCTTTCGGGGATGCGTTCTCGAACGAATGATTGCAATTTTTCAATAAGAAAAACGTCCTGAAGCAGAACATGACCTCGAGTTCCGATTGCTTGTGAGGCTGTCAAGGAAGGATATGGAATTCCATGTGCAGTATGTGAAAACTTTTTGCTCCTTTTACTCCCTGTCGAGGCATAGCATAACAACTGGTCGCAGGCTGGTGATCTGTCTGTAAATACGAAAATGTTGTTCAACTTTCCATTTGACTCTCGGAGTAAGAATTTCCGAAGTTTTAGCATTGATTTTAAATTTTAAATATTTTTCACTAAATGAAGATACTAGACAAAGCATTACTTGCTTCGAAATTGTGGTTTTGACAAGTGGAAGATTTCCATCCACAGCCAAAGACGAGAGATTTATTTCCACTTGTCAACGTCAACACAAAATTTGGAATCAGTTAAGTAGTGTGCCCGGAAATGCAAAAACGAGCTCAAAAAAATGCGTGCACCAGGCGGAACTAATACTAATCATCACAAAAAATGGGAACCCTTACCAGCGTCAACTAAACATTGCGGTTGCATAAGCATTGAAAGCAGAGATGCTCGAACATTCTGTAAGATTTCCACAAATTTAATTCTGATTCATTTTAATCAATCCATAATTCGATTGATTGGATTACCTCTATTAACATCAATATCACTATTCGTGTCACTAAGCACTTCATATTCCGTTCAACGTCTTTATCACATTGAATTGTAACACTTTAATTGCTCGCTATTTATGCACCACATACAATTTTCTGATTTCGTTACAATAGTTAGTAAATTCGATACTTGGTATAGTGAGATTTTATGGTCGTTATTACCTGAACAAAAACTAATGCGTTTCGGAAGTGAGTAATCATCACTTTCTTGTAGGAAATATGTAAAGCCGTTTTGTAGAGGCGAACTGTTATATCCAAAACTAAATCTCACATTTTATCGATGGCGAAATTTTTACCGTTATTTCAAAATATATCGAATTCTGCGTTGCACTTGAGAGGTATTGAGTACGTGATTGGCATAATTTGCTGACTTGTTTCGTAATTATTTAATTTCAATTTATCACTTACTTGGTCGCAAATCATGAAATTTTTAGCGGAAATTTTTATTGTCATGCAGCTCAGAGCTCAATGAGTTCATCGCAATCAATCGTAAACAACTTCTTCGCTTTGCTTATCATTACAGAGAATAGCTCCAGAAACTAATTTCAGTCATCCTAAGGACTATTAGATTGAAAAGTAGCCGAAAACTTATGGAATGGTATGTCGATTCGTTAATATGTTTGTAGGATGACCCAGGTGCAAAAACTCGACTCAGAAATATACTTATCCAGACATACACTTCAGGCTACAACCACAGTCTCATTCCAAAACACCGGTGCGGTGATGCAGCGGTAGTCAAAATTTATCGATTGTTTTCAATAGGTAGGGGTCGTGGGAGCGAAGTTCTTATAATTCACTTAAATTGTTTTCAGAAAAATACTCGAAAAAGTGAGCATGAGCAAGTCGTTGGTCAATTGAATAATCACTTTTCAATGATTTGGTTACATTCTCATACTATATATCACTGTTATCGATAAAACAAAATATAAATGAAGATCTCTGGCTAACTCGGTCCTATTCAGCAAAGTGTATGTTAGAAGATCTTAAGTAAATGAAGTAATATAGCCGATAGTAATCAAAGGAAGTAGTAGACCCAATTCCGTTTGCGATCATAGTAAAAGTAGACCCTATACTATACTGATGATTATGCTTGTCGTCCTTATCTTTTGTCTCTCTGTAAACGCAAAATTATTTAAAGTATGTGTCGTATATGCGTGGAAATGTATCCTAAGTGCGAATTCGAGAAGAGATTTCATCCAAATACTTTTATAAAACTGTAATCGTTTGTACTGTACGGATGATAACAGCTCGTGTAATATTCTCGTGATAATATTCTTATGTTAGCTAAAGGCATTTTGAGGAGGTGATAGTCCACTTAAACAGGGGTCGTACTACTCCTTATTTTCCTTTTTTTTCTTGTTTTTGGTAAAAACCTCCTTATTTTCGTTAAACTTCCTTTCTTTTCTTTTTTTATTCCATTTTGAAGGGGAAACTAGGCTTTTTCCAGTATCAGAATCTTACTTGCAAAAAAATTTCGCTGCGCTAAATTATATTTAGAAGAGAAAACGTTCTGCATTGAGTGGTAGTGGATATGGGAAGTTGAACAATTTCTCAAGTTCTTATGCTGAGGATGCTTCATCGATTTAAAGTTTTCTTTCCAATGAGAGTTTTCAGTAACAGTTTCAATCTTCCTGTATAACACTTCGGTCATAAAAAATTTGAGCGACAGAAGGGAGATCTCAGAGTTACATTATTTACGAACGGCTTCAAAGTGAGGCGTTTTCTGAGAGCATGAGAATAAAATCGAAGGAGTTTTCTGATATCATCTGTTCGAGAGATTTTTTTTTTAGATTTATCAGTACGGGACGATCGCAAATGTTTTCACATTACCGATCTAGAACACAGATCTTTTGATCCTTTGTTCTTTTTCCCCCTGTTCGAGAGATGAAACGAATCGATGAATCGGATGGAACTTTCACTCTAAGGGCTTCAACTTCTGATCCTTGCTCCCCATAATTGTACACTAAATCAACCACATTTCCGGATCTTGCTCATCTTCTCAACTACTTAGAGTTCGTAATTCAGAGAAGATGAAGATAGAGTTCGTCTCACTCAAGTTATAGTGATGACAAAGAAACATGCAGACTGAACGACAGGCATTCTTTTTTCGTTGAATTTCGATTCGATGAGTGATGAGTGAATGCAAACACGATTTTTGTTCATTTATTAATTAACTTTATTTTCTGCACAAATTCAATTGGGTGTACGAAAGATTATACAAATGCGTGACAAAAGGATCGAAAAACTATAAACATAAAACGGAACCATCAAGTGGGTCGATCGACGACGTTCAACATTTGCGAATATGTTGACCATTCGAGTTCGTCGACCAATCGGAGCAACTTGGTTGACTTGTTGTGGTCAAATTCATTTGATACGCAAGACTTATGCAAGTCCAGCACCTTCAAGTTTGGGCACTTAATCCCAATTATCTCAAAGAATCGATCATCAGCCACAAAACCAAAACCCAGCTTCAGGCTTCGTAGGTCGACGCTGGTCGATATTTGATCGATATCGTCGCTAGTGAGAAACGAATTCATTTCCATTTCCTCAATGGCCAATTCGACCAGCCGAGAGTGAATCTTGATGAATTGGTTCCAATCAATTCTGACATACAAATACCCAATGTGCAACGTCGTAAGATTGGAAAAATTCACACGACCAATATCATCGAATGAATGTACACCAATGGAATCCATATGAAGGAATTCGATTTGGTTCGTATTCTGTGCAGCTACTGCCAAAATATTGTCGTACGTGCAACCGCTATTCGATACAAATAGATTCCGAATGTTAGGAAGTTTCTTGAGTAAACCTCCGAAGTACTGCATTTCACACGACAATTCCAGCTCAGTATTCAATATTTTCATCGAGCAAACATTACCGTTCTCTTGCAATCGTTCGTAAAAGTCGTTGTCTTGGGGTATTTGATGGAGAACCACACCCAACGTTTTCAATTTAGTCATGCTGCCGAAGACACATTCGAAAACGGAACTTGAAATCCCACCGCCTATTTCTATTTCTGTTACGCTGTCTGTCTGTGATTTAACAAACTTCAGTAAGTTTTTGTTGTGCGTTGAGTTTCTATCTCCTCCGTCTGAAATAGCCAATTGCGTTAATCGAAACGGAATCGGAACATCCAGTTGTCCAATCTCAGCCAGTACCGATGGTGAATCGGAATAGGATTCAGCAGTTAGTGACGTCAACATATTTCGAGATAAAATGAAAGGTGCCAGTGTGTCGCGATGTTCTGATTCTTCCATCTCGCAAATTTTTATCGTTGTGAGCTTGGCTTTCCGAAAGCATCGAGTGAACCGGTAGTCGTCGACATGCATCTCCAAGTTTGTCAATTTTTTCAGCTTCGGTAAATTGCGTTCCGACATGTAATCTGCCTCAGTCAAAGACACACTTCTGATGTCGACGTACTTTAAATTCGGGCTGAACTTCAAAAGTTCAACAAATGCATCAAGGCTGTCTATGTGGCCGTCAGACAAATACAGTTTGACAACATGGAACCCAATTTTCTCGAATATCTCGAATATGTAGCTTTCATCGCACACCGAGTCCGTCATTATCGTGTCAAATTTACGATCCGTTGCCAAAACGAATTCCATCTTCTGCGCATCACTACTATACTTCTTCTGATCATATAGGCTCAATGACCATCGACATGACGATTCGATTAAATTCTTCCAACTGAAAAAAACGCAAAAACAACGACGTTCAACACATGTTATCCCAAAGAATCAGAAAGAAACGATTCTTTCACTGAAACACACTCACAGTTTACACGCCAAAGTCGCATTTTTCAAATTTGCTGCATCCAGGAATCGGAATGCCATTATCATCACTTCACTAGGCAAATCGTTGATATTCAATCCGCTCATTTTCAGTGTGAAAACGGTAGACATGTTTCGTACATGAAATAATTTGCGTCGCGGGACGAAAGCTATGATGGCGGCTTTTGAGTTGACTTGTATGATAGCATCGGCGTGTAGTAGCGCTTATTTCAAATTGAGTTCAGCGGCGGTGTGAAGAATGAATTCTCATCTCATCAAGGATTTAAACTGTTGAGGAAGGTAGTGCCATTCCCCATTTTTCAAAGATGTTGTTGACCATCACTCAAATATCAAATCAATCATAAACAATCACGCCTGATCATAAATTTGTTCGAAGCAAGAAAATTTTTCAATTCCGAAAATCCAATTTAGAATTTCATTCGTTAAACAAATTATGTGTGGAATCATGACGGCTTTCTCTATTCTACCACTGTGGCTAAAACAACTAAGGAATGTGACAACTGATAAACTGCCGGCTGTAGTCTAATTCAAAACGGTGTACAAAATTATGGATTTTTGAAAAATATTCGTGACTAGCGTAGTTCTTAAGGGGCCATACATAAAGTACGTACGTTTTTAGGGAGGAGGGGGTGTCTGACATTGGCATTTTATGGATTTTTTCATACAAAGTCACGTACAGACGGCAGAGAGGGCCAAAAATCGAGGGTACACAGCGTACGAACTTAATGGATGGCCCCTTACACAAAATTTTAAGTAAAAAATCCTGATTTTCTCCCTAATTTCAATAAAAAAATCCTTATTTTTCCTTATTTTTTTGATAAAACCTCCTTAATTCCTTAAAAAGGTATGCTGTTTTTGAGTGGCCTAACTTAAACCATTAACCAGGTTTGGTGTCGGTGCTTGTTGAGACTCAGCTTTAGTTATAGATATAAATATGAGATTAAAGCTTCCAAGTGGGTTACTTTCAAATAGCTGTTCCTTAGAAATCATAATTTTAATACCACAGGACATCCACACATCACGTCAACAGTAGAAGGAAGATCGTTCGCGATAAAATAAAGACTACTGCCTTCTTTGCTGAACAGCTGAAAGTTCAAAGGAACCGTTGTCTATTGTTTCTGTCTTCGTTCATCATAGTCCTTATTCGGTAATCTTGCTGATTTTTCCATGTCAAGACTTTGTGTTAAACTAAGCGTTCTGCTTCTGCTTCTGCATGGTGAACTCCTCTTTTCAATTGATATAAAATATGGCTTGTTCCACCTACTCGCCCAACAATAGTCAAATATTTCTTAAATAGTAATTTGGGTACACAATAGGCCACTGGTCGACAAATATTATCCTCACATTCATTGGGTGATAAATTATATGGGGCCGTATTATCATCGAGATTATGGTGTGTCATTCTTTCAACGTTGCAGGCGCCTGTTTTTTTTACCTTCGTTTTGCATTGCAGGGTATCAACTTCATTTATCATGGCGGGTTATTATCATCAAAAACATCATTTCTCTTTAAATAATTTATTTTTGGTACAAAAATTATTTTATTTCAAAAATGGAAACATGATTAGTTCTATAATGCT
>JANTFA010145142.1:0-11766 GCA_026413405.1 Phytosciara flavipes | reverse complement strand
CTGAGAGCTAAATTTCTCCCATTGTCACATTAGCGGCAATACGTTGATGCCAAGAGACATGGAGACATGAGATCTGGATTGACAAAGTACCTAAAGCTCTGACGTGGTGCCGTCATGTCTTGATGCAACTTGATGCATTGATTGATCTTAACACGATGCAACTGGAAATGGAAATTGAAATTAGAATCAACTAATTAGCTTCCAAACAATTTGAAAGTCATAAACGCAAGAGGACACTGCCTTGGAAAAAGTTAAGTTCCTAATGTTAATTGACCTGTCACACTAGTTAACAGGTATATGGCCCAGAACCAATTTAATGTGAAAGAAAGACTAGCTACTACTATACCGCAGCATGGAATCTTCCACCATCTAAAAGTTGGACAACTGTTGTGCTGGCACTGTTAACAGGTGTGGCTTACAACTAGTTGTCCTCGAACGTTTTTACCTGTTGGATTTTGATGAATAATGTCTCCGTCATCACTCAACTTTCACCTCCAACTAAATCCTGCATGAGTTAAGTCATCCTCCCAAAGTCACTATGATCCCCACAGCGTATAGCATTTTCAATTTGGATCTATATGATAGTGATAGAGCTTGTAGTGAATACTACGTGTCACTGGAAACAATCCCTCGAACCAGATGAGCACTCGACCCGAACCCGGACCCTATGTCCCAAAATATGTCTGATTTTGTTTGGGCGATATCACTCTTGAAGTATGAGCAACTTACCTTTTGCGGTCTTACAATGACAAAGAAATGGAGACTGATTGCGGAATGATTGCACATTAAGCTTCCCAGAACGAGTGGTCTTTCGAACTGATTCAGCAAATTCGTCGCACCGAATTGATTTTTTAATTTTTGACTTGATCTGATTGTGGAACATAATTTTTATTTCGTTTCATATTCATAACACACAAAGTATACATTCCATTCCATTAATTTTTAAAATCACTTGTCCAAAGTATACACAAAATATTGTTTAAAAAAATATGAGCTTACACGCAGCGTAAACTCTACATGACCACACAGTTCTCCTTTATTCTGGACATGGTGCTCGGCCGTTCTTCGTAAGGTGGCTAATTTTGTTCCGCAAAATACAAAGAGAAACGGCAACTTAAAATGAGATGACAATTTAAGAGGTAGGAATAATTTCGGACTTACCGTCTCGTTCAGATCCTCATCAGCATCTGAAGTTTCCGATTCAGACATCATACCAGCTGGCGAATCATGTTCATCTTCAGACTGAGAGTACTGACGTCCATATGAATTGGTTGGTGTGACCACTTCCTCTTCCTCATCTGACGACATACGCTCATCTTCGGCTGGCTCATTATTGTACGCGTCGTTCGGGTTAATGCATTCCGTTGGTTCATTGGAAGACATGTCTTTCTCGTTTTCAATGTCGACTTCATTCGTATTTACAATAGTTTGGTTGAGCTCAACATCTAAATCGAAATAATGCTCAACGCAATCAGCGGATGGAAGGGCCGGAACAATTTCATTCGATTGTTGAGCAATCTTCAGGCACGCTTCGGATGTATTGTCTTCGGCAGTTGGATTCAAAAATTGGACATAATCATCACCGGCGTTCAGTGATTGTGAACCATTATCCATGACAACATTCAATTGGCAGTCTGTTGTGAGCGGTAACGTTGACATGATCTGATCGACGGTGATTGCCTGTTGAATATGAAAACGGTCGAACATGTAAGTATTGTAGAACTGAACACAACGAACGTACCATAGGGTCAATTTCCAATGAAAGTTTCATCCGTTTGATCGGTCGAAGCAAGGCACCACTTGCCGGACGCTTCAATGCTATTCGGTATTCCAAATTGTTGGATCCATTCGGTCCGAAAATGTGTTCTTCTGTTGCATAATCTTCCATCGAATATGGATGTTGTGATGATGTAGCGAACTTATCATTCAATGTTTGTAGCAAACCTAAAAGTTATTCGAATGTTCATGGCACATTAAAGTTCACTCCGGTATGTTTGCGAGTCTACCTTTCACGAAATCAGACAATGATCTTTCGCCAATTACTTTCATGTTGTCGTAATTCACGTTTCCCAGTGACAGTTGTTCGGTATCACCGGTCGACAACTCGTTGCTTCCATTGTCGTAATTTTGGAGACTTCCTTGGGTATCGTCAAGCAAAATGTTCTTGACGAGCAATGAAGATGTTTCACCAATTCCTTGATTGTTGTTCTTGCTCAAATTTTCGAGAGAGATCAACGTGCCTTGGGTATCATGATCCAACGAGTCGTTGCTTCCGATGTCAAGAGACGACAATATCCCGTGGACAATCTCATTTGACAATTCAAAGAGCGCTGCGGTTTTTATGAAAAGCCAAATTAGGGAAACAAAAAGCTGTGCATGACGACATAAGCTTACCATTCGGATCTGCAAAATAATCAGATGATTTGGAACGTTCAAATGAAGTTTTTGCATTCATTTGCTTACTATCCGTCAGTGAACGTTCCAATTCATTGCCAATGAAGAGGTCATCTGGTTTGAAAATATACTTTGCCGCTGCGGTCAGTGACGATTCGGCTCCTTCGTCAATGAGGCCGTTACAAGCATATTTCAGCTTGTTCAGTGGTTCTCGGTTCGACAAGTCGCTGCTTCCATTCGATGTTTCGCTGGACGTCTCTGAATAATCGAAAAGGAGAAGCTAGAGACGAAGTTTAGCCAAAGGGTCAATATGCACGCACCACTTGAAGGTGGAAGCCATTCATATGAATTGGAATACTGCAACGATGTTTGCACGTCCATTTCCTGATCATCAATCAGCTTATCTTCTGAGTGTTCGACAAGATGATTCAGCTCGTCTGCCGATTGTTCTCGTTCCGAATAATTACTGGTAGATGATGGTCCGTTCAAGGAAACATTTGGTTCGGAAACATCTTGATCGATTGCTGATTGTGGTCCGTTGACTACTGTTTTAATGATGTTGTCGCAATCAATTTTTTCCAGGTACGGTCCTAGCACAGTATCATTCGACTTTTTGATGGGCGTCTTTATATCTGTCAAAAGGCAAATTAGTAAGGTCACAAGTTACAGGTCACAGAGCTCAGTCGAAGGGAGCATACCATTCGAGGGCGGAAGCCATTCATATGAATTGGAATACTGCAGTGATGATTGCATGTCCGTTTCTTGATTATCGGCAAAGGGACTCAGCTTATCTTTCCGGTGTTCGGCAGGATGACTTAGCTTTTCTTCTGAATGTTCGATTTCATTACTGGTCGATGATGGCCCATTCAAGTAGACCTTCTCGATTGACAATCGTGGTTCTTCAAGCTCTGCTTCATTGCTGTCGTCGTAATCAAATTTTTCCAGGGACAGCAATGGTTCTAGCACGGCATCCTTCGACGTTTCAATAGGAGTCTTTACATCTGTCAAAAGACAAAATTACGAGGATTAAACGTCACTTCCCAGTCTACGGGGTCTACGGACACTAACCATTTGAAGGAGGAAGCGATTCATATGAATTGGTATACTGCAGTGATGTTTGCGCGTCCATTCCTTCATTTTTAGCAAATGAACTCAGCTTATCTTCCGATTGTTCTCGTTTCAGTTCATTGCTTGTTGGTGCTGGCCCATTCAAGGAGACATTCGGCTCGAAAATATCGATTGTCAATTGTGATCCTTTAACTTCAGCTTCAGTGTTGTCGTCGCAACAATTTTCCCTTGTCAACAATGGTCCTAGAGCGGTATCATTCGATGTTTCGACTTTCATATCTGTGAAAAGACATGTTAGGAAGGTTACAGATCACATCTCAACCAGAGGGTCAATATACGCTCACCATTCGAAGGCGGAAACCATTCATAGGAACGCTTCAATGGTATTTTCGTGTCCACGACAAGAGAACTCAGCTTATCTTCCGGGTGTTCGATTCCATTGCTTGTAAATGATGGTTCATTTTTGGAGACACTCGGCTCGAAAAAACCTTTCGTGACTGTCGATTGTGGAACTTTGACTTCTACTTCAACGCTGTCGTCGCAATCATTTTTAAGTTTTTTCAGTGACAACAATGGTCCGAGCACGGCATCATTCGACGTTTCGATGGATGATTTTATATCTGCGAAAAGACAGATTAAGATAGTCGCAGAGCTCGGTCAAAGGGTCTATGTGCATACCATCTGAAGACGGAAGCCATTCATGTGAACGCTTGAATGGTTTTTCCGTGTCCATTTGTGGATTCGGACCAAGAGAACTCAGCTTATCTTCCGGGTGATCGAGTTCCATGTTAATTGAATTTGCAGCAAGGGAACCGGTTCCTTTCTTACCATTTGACACAGTTTCCTTGAAGTGTTGAGAGTGGACCACGTTACTACCTGAAATAATCCGAGAGTGGTTTACTCCAAAACAAGCATGGCAACGTTGCGTACATACTACCCGTATGAACTGTTGAGTGTTGCTTCAGTTCCAGCGCAGGCCCAATATGCAGTTGGAATGGCGTTTGTTGTCCGTCGGTCATCACATTGTTGAGCGCTTGCACTAAAAGCAAACTCGATTTGAGGTAAATGATTCAAATTGACGAACAGGATTGTCGTTTACTTTGCAAATTTTGTTCTTGACATCTTTGCCACGCTTCGTTCTTCTCGATGTCATTCAACTCTTCTTCGACTTTATTCGCGAGCAGCGAATCATGTTCCAGGTACTTAAAGATCATGTGCGGATACTTCCGCAACAAGTTGGCAAGTATGCCGTCTTTCGGTGGAATCGGTGCAACACGATTTCCCATATCCGTTTTGGTCAAGCTGAAAATTTTATTTGACTTGAGTCTGAATACCGGAGACGTGACATGCAATCATCACCTGTACAGTTCGTCGAGTTCATTCATACTGTAATGCCGATCAACTTGTTGCTTATCCACGACACGACAACTCATTGCCTGTTTTGTGACAGAACGTGAGTAGATCTTCTCTTCCATCGTTCCCATTGAAAGCAATCGATAGATGTAGCAATGTTTGGTCTGACCCATGCGATAAATCCGGAAAATGCTCTGCTCTGTAATGATTAATGACCCAGTCCAATGTCACCGGATTACTCAGACTTCCGCAAAAAAAATTTTTTTTTGACTTACGATCTTTCGATGGATTCCACGATGTGTCCAGCAATATAAGTCGATTGGCCCCGAACAAATTGATACCTTGCCCTCCAGCGTCTGATGAAATCAGAAATGCTTTGGTCCGCGTATTACTGACATCATTGAAATTCTTTATCATCGAGTGACGACGCTCCTTGGGTGTGCTACCATCCAAACGATAATAATTTTCGTTCTTTCGCCACGGTCCAACGAAATTCTCAAGACCACCTTTCCCATTGCGTTGATCGATTTGTTGCATGAAAAATTCGACAACATTCAAAACTTCAACGAAACTGGAGAAAATGACGCATTTGTCGCCAGCCTGTTGACATTCGTTTAATATTTCGAACAGAATGATCATTTTGTGGCTGGACGAGGCATTTTCCAGTTGCTTCTTATCGATAACTTTGCGCCACCAATCATTGGCTACCATTTGTAGTCCACCTGCAGACGCGTATTCTTCATCAGCATCGTCATCATCATTGCTGTCATCGTCGTTTTTTGATGTTCGTTTCTTCTTAGCCACAGATTTTTGGTGAGCGTTGTCCAAAACTTTCAGATGAGTCCATATCTGATAAGCGAGTTGAAAATGTAAAGATTGGCAGGGAGTAGGTTGATTTATAATTGGTTCAAATCTGTTGAGCAGAAGGCACTAGAGAGATGATAATGTGTCGTCATATGTGTCAACAGTCGCCATATTATCATCTCTCTGTTGCGAACGCGAATCCAAAGATCGTACTACCTTTCGTAAGCACGTATAGTCACCGAACAGCCGCTTGTATTCAATCACGCCGCCTCGATTGTCGAGGAAGTATTTATAAAGATCGTACTGTAACATGAAGGAGAAATGTTACCATTGAACAGATTCTATCAGTCGTCTAATCTCTTCACCTGAATCTGGGTTAACGGAACGAATAGGACGAATTCAAATTTTTCCGGCAAAAAGTCCTTCAACAACGAAATTTCACGGCGTTGTACGATTTTGGATAACTTTTTGTGCAAAGCATAGGACCGTTGCTTCATGTACTTGATGTCGCTTTCACACGAATCGGCATGTTGGCCATTTTTGATGGGCTCGGCAAAGTATTCGTTGAAGTGTTGCTTCGTGCCCAAAAAGTTTGGCTTCACAAAATTGACCATACTGTAGTCTGCGAAAACGCAAAACAAAATTGCGAAATTGGTATATCCTCAGTGGCACGCAATGCCAATCAAGCAACTTACATTCCATCAAGTGGTTCTGCATTGGTGTTCCCGTTAAAATGATTCGTTTTTTCGTTCGAATTTGATTTACAGCCAATGTGATTGCGGCCGTATTGTTTTTGATTGCATGGCCCTCATCACAGATAACAATATCCGGCGGAGTCAGTAAATACTTTTGAATACGATCACGAATCTGTCTCAAGCTGCTCTCTTTGTACTTGTTGGCATTAGCCTTTGACGTATGGAAGTTTACTAAATTTCGAAACGATTGGTATCCCATTATCAGGCAGACGGCCGGAGATTCGCTGTCACATTGGCTCCAATTTTGCAAAATCGATAACTTCCGATCGATGCTACTGCAAATAAAAACATTCAAAAATGAGCCACTTGAAATCACTGCATTGAGTGTGACGACACATACTCTTTTTGCTCCAATTCAAGTATTTGCAATTTACGGTGACCATCGTCGATTTGACTCAGCCAACGCACAATTTCCTCCTTCCAATTCATGATCGTACTGATGGGACACAAAACTAAAATTTTGTTCGTTTCATACTCTTTCGAATTGATAACAGTATGAATCAACGAAATGACTTGGAGCGTTTTGCCCAATCCCATGCAGTGGGCCAGTATGCAGCCACTGTTTTTCTCGAAACAATTTTTGAACAGAAATTTGATGCCATCAACTTGATGGACCTTCAAATATTTTCTGACATCCGGATGAACAATTGTCGCCTCTTGCGTTTCGCCATTCGTTTTTAATATCAATTCCTGATTCTTTTCGAATTTGCATGGGAATACGTCCATTTTTGCAACACAACACTTAAGATACAATTTCAGTTTTTGCCTTCAAGCACGCTTACATTGCTAAAATGGCCGAACCGAACAGTGCGACACGTAGCGGAAATAACCGTAACGTTGGCTACGATTGCTGTTGTGATTTCTATTTCAAAAGGGCCAATTTGATTTCTGCTGATATTCTTATTCGATTCAATTTAACATTTGTATTGATGAACGTCAATGGAAAGACTTATAATGTGAAACGGAACGGCTTGTTAAAATATAGGCGAATCATTGAACTTCTAGTTCAACATATACATTTTTATTCGTTTCAACCATTTCACTTTTTAAACTTCGTTTTTCCAAGGTTGTTTACAACAGGTTAAAGCACCTCTGGAATGATCACGAAGGCGGTAGCACCCAAATTTTCTAGAGGTGACATCTGCGCTTATAAAATTTTGTATGACAATTCCAACTCAACAAAAAAAATTGATTTTCTTCAAGTGCGTTCTCAATTTTATGTGCCCCCCGCCTTCGTGGGTGTCTTATCCCGTTGTGAATAACCTTGCGTTTTTCGACTGAAGCTTTTTAAATCTTAAGTTGAATTACGCGCCATCTGACAATATTCTACTATACGTTGACAATTCAATTCTAATTAGAGAGTCGGGGTACTGACGTTAATTCTCTTGGGGTACTGATGACTTTCAATCGGTATACATAAAATTTGCATTTGTGTTTGTTTTTCAATACATTCGGGATGCATATATAAGTATCTGTGATATTCCGCTCACTCTCTGAAATAGACTAGTCTATATTATGGGTAGCGTAATCCCCAATGTACGTAGCTCTTTGCGGTTTAATCAGAGAAATGATACCTAGATGGCGTTGCATTGCACGCCAAATAAAAGGAACATTTGAACCATTTCTGGAGAATATTGAACGATATGACGTTTGGCCCCTCAAA
This sequence comes from Phytosciara flavipes, assembly GCA_026413405.1. Taxonomy (NCBI): domain Eukaryota; kingdom Metazoa; phylum Arthropoda; class Insecta; order Diptera; family Sciaridae; genus Phytosciara; species Phytosciara flavipes. Next base: position 3,729 of record JANTFA010145142.1, on the reverse strand, counting down.
ACATAACCACAGATTCAATTTTCGCAATTCCGGGCATTTGTTGTACACTTTCTGGGATAATTGGTGAGAATCCGTTGAAGGCGGTTCACAAAGCCAAGATAGTCTGATGTGTATACTGTGTATACATAGGCCATTCCAGTTTGGATTGGTGAGCCGCCGTTACTTGATTCTCACGTGTTATCCCAGAAGGTGTTTGAATTATTTCCAATTACTAAAAAAATCCACACTGCGTCAGCACATAACCGCAACTAAAGCAAATTCAATTGGGCAAAATTTCAAGACAATTTGGACGACCTATTGGTGTGTTCCAAGGTCGTTGAAAATGTCAATCATTATTCACAAAGAAGCCAACACAACCATATTTTGGAATTTCAACAAAGTGAATTGGTTTTTGTTGTGTTCTCTGAATGACGGTCGGTTGTTTTCGGCTTGCTTTCCCTTTTTACTGTACGATGGAACAGACCTACCATAGCTCTGTAGCTTCAAACATCATCGACACCTGATATAAAGTGCACAAAGTTTTTAGATCAGATTATTTTGAAGTAAGTCTGATCTGAGTCTGAAAAATACAAAACTAATTTTTAGGAGAGCTTAGTTTATAGCAGGATTGATTCTAGATTCTTGATCCAGATCCAGATTCAAATTTTAGATTCCGGGAGGGGGGTTACCATTGCGAAATGAAATGGAAATGGAATTGTTGGGATAAAGTTTAGCCAGTGGTTACCCCCTCCATAGACTCATAACTTACATTCGAATTCTACATTCAGATTCTAGATTCAGATTTTGAAGTTAACACTCTTCAAGCAAAAGCGATCATAGTCGAAAGCTAGTCATAGCGTCCAGTTTCAGTACGCTATTTAAAGCAAAGTGCCGTTCATGCTTGAAGTGCTTTGTGTATACAAAAGAAACGCAGTGTTTATTTACTGTGTAGTGATTACAATATAGACTCCAAATTTCTATGATATTGCTTTTGGAGTTATTACAATAACATGAACTCTGCAAAATTTATCAAATAATTCGTTGGGCATTATGTATTTTGTATGATATAACGCTTTCAATAAATATGACGCACTTCAACCTCGAAATCCACAATTATATCAGCATGAATATGATCTGGAATCAATTCAAAATGCAACTCATTTATGTATTTCAAAACGTAACAGTGCGGAAAATGAAACGCCCATGGTAACCAATGGAAATCATGTTTTCCCCTACATGAAAACACACCGATGCAAATCCGTAGATTTTATTCGGCTGATGCATCACTGTATACAGTCACTTGTATTATATAAATAAGAAATCGCTGCGTGAAAGCGAAGGATTTGATGTTTATTTATTTAAATTAGAAACATTTTGTGTCTTAACAGTTTACGTACTAGATTCATAGTCCCAAAATTTTTTACCTTGGGACATGAAAAAGGCATGAAAAGTTTTGTTCGGATCTGTTGCCAGTGTGTAGATTTTAGGTAATTTCACGAGTTGCATGTAGCTCGAACGATGTCAGGGCGACAAGCAAAAGTGTCTGTGTGTATAACAGATACGTAAACTTTGTTCATGGGTATTTTCTTCGCGGTCCATAAAGTACTGTTGGCTCACCATAAGTGTATAGGATTTTGTTACAATGTGTAGCTGTTTTCACACTTCATCATTTTCCAGTCGTTTTGTCTCCGTTTTCAAGGGGCTTTGTTTGATGATTTAAGCAATGCCAAAACATCAATGAAACAGAGGAAACGTAAACAAACGACTGTGAAGACAGCTTAATCGTACGAGCACCCAAAGCTCGTCATCTGAAGCGCCAACTTTGTTTTGTTCTGGTTGGTAGGTGCTGATTTAGGATTTTTTTTTTAATTCACTTGACTGAAAGTTCAAATGTTCGAGGACCTATATGCAATTAAGGCCTCGTATTTCTTTCGTTAAGACATGAGCCAAAACTCTTTTTCTAGGGGTTATGCAGGAATGTGGTCCACCCTTTTCAGTGCTGCCAGCACATTTAAATCGTAAATATCTCGACAGAGATGCATTTCATAAAGTCAAATGTGTGTTCTACGGTTCTACCACCTAATTAGGGGCACTCTTGATGCATCGCTGTCGAGTTACAACTGATGATAAAAATGTGCTATCACTGAACAAGGTGAACGTCATTCTTACATGACCCCTCTAGCAACTTAACTACTATTATTATGTGGATGAAAATGCAACGTGCATGTAAAATTAGAAAGTAGTCAAAAGCGTAAGATTCTACAAACAAATAGGAAAGCATTTCGACCTAAAGTGACCAGTATTCTACAATTAATGATACGGAAGAGGAGGAAGAAAACATAGAAAGTTCTACGGGAATGATTCTCTAGAAGACTTCAAATTTCACCTCCTGAAAGTTCAATTATCGTCCCGAAACGGTTCTCGGCGGAGACGTAGAGAAAGATGATCACAATTAAATTCAAAGATCCGATTGGGAGGTGTAATTGTTTTCAATGAAATGTAAACTTTAATTTTTTTTTGAGTCAATCAATGCAACTCCCTGAAGCCCTCAGTTAGTAGGGGTTTTTCTGAAAACGTCACGTGACATACCATAGCACTGATACTAGCATGAACATAAGAAATGTTCGGTGGCTTATGCAATCATAGTAGGCCTTCCATTTCTTTCGTACAGACATGAGTCATGTTTATTTTGTGTGAGTAAAAACACACAACACATGCAAACGTACACGTATGACAATATCAGGCGCGCCGACTTCCACGGGTAGTCTGGGCAAATGCCAAGACAAATCGACAAATCATAACATTTCGTATCAACAATAATTTATTGAGCCTATACAATAGGAAATAAATCGAAAATTTTCGCCTGCGGCACCGCTTCTACTACATCGAAGCGAATAGTATTTTATTAATTGATTTACTAATGACTTCAAAATGCATTTTCTTTTAAGTTTAATAAAAAAGTATTCTCTATGTTAAACTATGATTCATCGATAACAACTTTATAACTGAGGTCTGAGGTTCTTCAAACTCTTAGATCCTGATTATTAGAGTAGAACTAGTCGAAAGCAGTACATTTTGCAACGAGTAATGAAAAGAACCAGAGTAAAAAAAGCCCACAACGTATACTGAAATATCTTGCTTTTGAGGAATATAATGAAGGAAACCACATGGCAATTTTAAAATCTTGGACCTTTCGTTCTTAGGTGTAGTGAAGAAAAATTCAGATTAAGTTACTCAGGAGCGAAAAAGGAAAAATGAAAGGTAGCATTTTGGTCGTAGTACGAAATTTTTCCCCTAACGAGTCGAAGGAAAGTCGGTGACAATTTGGAGGCCTTTTGACGTTCCAAAGTAGAGTGCTGGTGCTAGTAAGCAGTGCTATGGTATTACAATAATTATAATTGAAAATTTCTCGAACACATTAGTTCCTTTGAGTTATTTGCATTTGTGCATGAAAAGATTATTTTTTGCTGATAGTTGGAAATGCTTTAACCTCGGCTTTAACGCTCTAGAGAGATAATTAAAAACTTATTTAAGATAATTTTCTGTTGAGTTGGTTTTTTTCCCTACACCAGACCAGACATTGTATCTTTCAATTGTGTACGGATCGAGATATCTATTTCGTCATTGTGGTTTTTGTGGTTTTCGTTGAGTTGAGATATAATTGAGATTTTTTTTCCTTCTTTAAGTTCATTCTCTCTCTAAAATAAATCAAAGATGTTGTACGAGCATTTTTACGTTTTATACTGATTT
>JANTFA010145131.1:0-11766 GCA_026413405.1 Phytosciara flavipes | reverse complement strand
TGATATTTTGATTGATTAAGTATGGTTTCGGTTAACTGTCTTCCAGAAAATTCATTTATTGTCGCTGCTTGTTAATTGTTAAGATCTTAATCCAATGAAATTACTTCCTTGAGAAACGCCTAAGATGTTATAGACTTGGAATTTTTTTTCGTATGGTCTCTCGTCAACAATATTTCAACGCTGAATTTCACGTTTGATTCACATAGCGCTCATGGCTGTTATTCTGAAAAAAAGAGTTCAGATTTGGATGTGTTCAAGGAAAATCCGCCTACAGTTATGGCATTTAAAATAATGACTTGTCCAATAACCCGAATAGCTCATTCAGTGTGTAGTGAGAGAAGTTGCACCAAATTTGATGTTAATTTGTTATGCAAATTCTAAATTTTAACTCTGAATGATCGACGCTAGAATGAATCATTCATAGTGTAATCTTACAAAAAACGTTTGTTAATAAATTCGATTTTTTTAAGCGATGTCAAACGGAGAATTTCATAACATTTTCTCATTAAAATTTGTTTCTTATTTGAACAAAATGTGACCTACTACCAACTCATCATCAGTATTCATCTATAAATTAGACAAATACGTTCCGCTTCTTTGTTACATACATCAAAAATAAAAAGTTTGGTTTTTTCGTGTTTGTAACTTTGTATATCATTTGCCACACAGAAATGTGGACCGAATTTTCTTCTAACAATTTTTCCAATATTGATAAACTGTAATTAGATACACACAAACATATATCGGAACTGTTGTATAATGTCTATTTCAGAGAGAAAATATGCCGATCGAACTAAAATTTGTATCAATACATTCAAAATGCATGTGTATTTGATCAGGTGACAAATTTAAAGTCAGAATAAAATTATTGAACTTAGTGAAAAATCTAGTCCAATTCTACGGGAAATTGAACGACAATTTTTCAGTCAATTTTAAAGCGGTTTTCATTTATATTATAACCGAGAAGAGGAAATGCCAATGGATAAATATGTATGTGAAGCCATCTGTGTGGAATTCACACTTGTGCAGCTTGTTTTAGGTATTTAATTTCAATTCCATATTTTTAAAGAAAAATATATTGAACGATACTATTGATCGAGTAATTAGCGACATTTTTTTAAGAACAGACAAGACGTGTGGAATTCATAAAGAAGAATTATTTCCACATATTTCCACATATATTCCGTATGGGCATGTATGTACTATCCGTCGTCAGACTCATTTTGTGTTAGTGTGAGTGACTCACTTCAATTAAATATTGATTATGAGGTCATTTAACTCAAACAAAAAAAATTTAGAAAAAATTATTTAATAGAAAAATGCAAAATTAGTTTTTGTTGTTGTATGGCTTTACACAATAAGAATTAGCATTCGCATTAAATACTATACAATTATTGCTGTGCCCAAAAATCCGGCAAATACAAGCCACATTCGCAAACTTTCGATGTTCATATACGTGATCTCCTTACTCTTACATGTGTATCGACTTTATTTGTGTCTTTAGTAAAGACTCTTTACCACTTTCGCCTTGAAACAATTTTTCTTGTGGGAGATGAATTAGCTTATTCGAGTGCCTTTGCATTCAGTTTTGTTATTAGAGTCTGAGTCTGAATGTGAGTTTCGGACGAAAAGTTTACGTAACTGAAATATATTTCGACGTCACATTTATCAAACATTCGAAAGGAATTCGATCTCTTATTTGAAAACGATTTTTGCAACGAATATACATATTCTACACTGGTGGTTACAGCGCTGTGTATCATTTGTCTCGAGGTTTCTTTTGTAATTAATTTTAATGATTTTTCAATTTTAATCGTTCATAATGCAAATCATCATACAGACTGAGTTTTGTTGAGCTCGAACAACGCAAATTGTGTGTTCTGTCAATGTCGATGATACTTATTAACATGAACATCCATTCCAAAAACGAAGACGTTTGACTTTGTTTTTCTTTAAAGCAATTTTCAGGCTTCCCAATATGAGTAGCAGTAAAACGTGTTACGGGAATGGCTACTCCGAATGTCTTCTCCAATTTAATTTTTTCATGTTCATGTCCATTGTTACCAGTTCGCCTTTGCTGTTGATTCAACAATACTCTTTCATTCTCAGTTCCACTTCAGAGATGCTATTCAAAAGACCAACGACTTTGTTTTGCTGTCTTACAGCCTTTTATACAAAAATGTGTTTTAATGATGTAACAGATTTTGTATCATTCTGTCACAACAACTTCGATAAAAAGAAGTAAAAGATTCGATATTGGCGTTTGTCGTCTGTAAAATTAATGAAACCCACACTGAATCTGCATTCATCGATTTTAAATGCGATGACAAATGCGAATTTTCGATTTTGAAAACCTTGTACAACATTTTTTTCTTCTTTGTTTGTCCATTCGACACTTTACAAGGAACGTGTGGTCCATGTCTTATTTTGGGTGTTGCATTTACATGATTTCACTCATCCAATTAAATCTATCAACAAAATTTATTTACTTGAAAATTAATAATTTCAAGACCGCCGACGATTTGTATAAATTACGTAATTATCGGTTGATTTGAATATTATTTTGACAATATTAAGGCCCATGGCATCATTTAACATCAATCATGCATCGATGCATTTTTTATGATCGTTCGTTAAATAATTAGTCGAAAAAACATTGCGTCTAACAAATTCGATTAGGCGGATTTCGTTGAATGTTTAGTTGATTAGTTGGTTTGGATGTTTAAGAAAGTTCTGTTTTGTTTTAACCTATGGCTTCATTAAACTGATGTTCACGTTTTTGTAATTGAAAAACAAAATACGTGTTCGTCTATAAATATAAAAATGAGATGACACTCTTTAGTTGATAGGAAAATTCGACTGCAAAGAGTAGAAGCTGATTTGTAGAAATTATTTCTTAACCTTTTACAGACGGCAAGCATTTCATCGAGTCTAGTACTTATTTGATGAAATTACTTCCAGAATAAACAAAATCTTTTATTTCGTTTGTCTACAAACACCGTTTGATATAATACCGTCATACCTACTAGGTATTACCTAGGGTTGCCATTTTTGAATTTTGGAAAAGGGAACATTCCGACATCAAAAAAAGGGACAAAAGAGGACGGTCATGTTTTTGGAAAAGAGATGTTCTTGAATGTGCAGTCATAGTCATCAAACTATTTTTACAACCATTTACTAAAACCGCGAAGTTTTTGCTTCGTGGACAGTGTGCCATAAACATTTTGATAATGTAAGAAAATTTTGAAAAGTGTTTCCTATACATAAGTACTCTATTTAGCAGCTGCGTACTACTACTTTTATAAGCAAAGATATAATAATTGTCCTATTGTCCAAACCGCGAGCAACATTTTTGCGTGTTGATATTGAAATTGAATGAAACTGAGGCCGCGCAGTGAAAATGTTTTATTCCTAACATTGATATTTGCATCATTTTCACTCTGAAGTCGTTTTATCTTGAGGACAAATGAGGCCATTTTACGAAAAAAGTGAGTTTTTGCAAAAAAGAAGAATTTGACGAAAAAAGACGACATGTCCTTTTAAAAGAACGAATGGCAACCCTAGTCATACCTAACGCTAAACCATTATTTTTGTCTTCGCTGTTGATAACAGACAACGTTATGTTGAAACCACGTCGATCCTTAAAGTCTCAACTAGAAACTGACTGAACTTGATCCATTAAGTTAATGAATCCACCAGAAACATATTCTATTATGAAATTAAACATTGGTATCCCACACGAAAACGGAACGTGTTTTGTTGAACCGAAATTCGCAAATCTATTGTCAAATGCAAATGTTTGCTTGTCCGTATCAATCCTACGCCAGGATGCACACATTTTCAACCTTAGTCAACGTTAGGCATTAAATAAGAACGCATTTTGTCGATGCTAAAAAAAATTTGATGGATTCTTCTGGTCACGAACTTGAATGTCAGATCTCTATTTTCTATTCAAACAGATTCGATGGTCTTCTTTCAGAACTCATGTTTAACAACTGAGTTCGTGTGATTTATAAGAAATTAAGAATTCTTAATTGAATAAAATGCTAAACATATCGCCTTGAAACTGTGAAATGTAAAAAACCAAAAAACCAGTAACATTTGAAGAAGGCGTTTCTATAACATATTACGAACTGCATATATATCGTCGTACCTATTTGCATGATTCAAAATGACGTCATGTTCGAACAACCAGAGCGCCGAGGTGTTATTATTACATAGAAATATGCAATTTTTGCGGTAAACATTTCTCAATCAAAACCATTCGAAGTCGATGACATATTCAATGAATTTGTATAGACTAAAAAATGCTGAATGAACTGACTGGCAAATTAATTGGTTTATTCATTTATTGAACATTTGATTTTGTTTTTCAAATGAAAACATCGATGTATTGCCTATATTTGGTAGTGTGTTATTTCTCGCGTTTTTTCCTTCTCCCAACACAATGAGCTTGGATTTATAAGAAAAAAAAAAACATTTGTAGCTTAGCAATGTCAGATCGATTAAAATAATTAAGAGTTGGAATTAATTTTGACCAGACGCAGAACCTGCGGATGACTGTAACAAATTGCAATGGGAAGCTGATGCGCATAAATTATATGACAAGGTGAATACAAATAGAAAACTCTGAAATCTGAAAACTAAGAAATCCGTAAGTAAAATACATCAAAACGAAAGAGTTAGATGACGAACCTTTGAACGTTCACACTTATATATAAACCGCTGAAAAACTTGATAATTATAAATATAAAAAACCTCTTGAACTTAATAATCAAATGCGTTTAAGGTATCTACCCACATCCAACATCATAATATAAGCATTAAACAATCATGCATGTCATTTTCGCATATATATAATACGTCACCGAGCCCGCAAAAGTATGTCAAGTATAATTATTTCAAAATACATACATTTTACGATCCAATTGAAAAAGAATCGAACCGAAAGCGAAACTTTTTGAGAAATGAATGAAATAAAAAATCGAAAGAAGAGAATAAAAGCCCAGATCTGTGGCTTGTGACTTTAACATCCAGTTTTTTTTCTTCTCCATGTTAAGTTGTAGGTACACTAAGAGGAACTTCTATAATCAAACCATACTTGAGGATCTCAACTCTTTAATAAAATTATTTTCCATACGATGTGTACAATGTCTATATTGTTTGCAGTTGGCTTTCACACAGAGTGGTCATATTATACACATATAAAGATAAATGATCGTGCGCTGTAATATATGTTGTACAATAAACCACTCTATTATAACATACACAGTTTCAGTTAGTCCAGGTATGTTTGGTTTGGTGTGGATTGAAAAATTGTAGAAATTATTTTCCCACTGGTTTGTCCCAATATCTGTCTATCAAATAGGGTTCAAATACGAGTGCCTCTCGCCAAGAAAATTTAATTTGAATAAACCTTCAAAAAAAAACTTCGAGATTGTGATAAAGGAGATCGGGCAGACTAAACTCCTCCAAGGCAGGTTTGTGTAGTTCGTATATGTAGGCTGTTTAGGGGAGACGGGTGTGTGTACGTAATAGCACGGTCACTCTCTTCTGACAAAAAGGTACGATTCATAAATTTCTACTCGTTCGTAAGGATAACCAATTTATGAAAAACTAGCTCACACTCCTAAGCCTATTTATGCTTCTTTGCACAGTGGCGTACTTCATCTAGATACGAAATATTTTCAACACGTCATTGTCTCAACATAACTAATCCACTTTCACAAGCGACATATCTCCAGCATCTGTTACTTCATTTGTTGTAATATGTCGTTCCCTATAAAATGTCTCATCATTCAAAGCTTATTTTTGTTATGTTGTCGTCAACATTAAAATAGTTATTTTCCTAACGCATGCTAAATGGCTTTTTTAGCGAATGAGACGTTTCCGGCACTAGCCGGAGGCGAGGGATGGAATCGAATTCGCTAAAAAAGCCTTTTAGCATAAGTTAGGAACAACGTTTTTCCTAAACGACGTCGGAAATACGCGACAAAGTCGCGATATTTCGATACAAGGTAGGAAAATTACTTTTTACAAACTTTAAAAGAAATCACAAAATTAATTAGATTCAGGCTCGCTCAGCATCACAACTCTTAATAGCCATTTAGCCATAAGCAGTGGCTCCTGACAGCCTTCCGCATCCTATCATATTTTTTGCCTCGATTTAATCAATAATTATGTGAGCCATGTTCCATTCGTACTTTTTTCCTGGACTAACACGTATATAATGTAGGTAATTACACTAATAAAAATTCATGAAGTTTTCTAACGAAATACAGAGAAAAACCGTCTTTGAAACTATATTATGTGAATGAATTACACATAATTAAATATTCTTAATTTAAAAGCGAAATAAATGGAAGAAGATTAACGAAAAATTGCTGCCATTGTTGCGTCCAAGACTCATCAACACCTACACGAAGCCGTTTAGAAAGTTTCGTCGACGGTGATGTTATTATATTAATGCTGTGTATTTTTCTCGATCTCTGTAATGGTGTGCATTAATTCATACGATGGTTGGTGCCAGTCTCTTTCAATGTAAAAACAAAATATCTCAAGTGAGCTATATGGGCTTGATTTCGCCTTTTTTTAGTTTTAGTTTTTTACTTCTTTCTTAACACATAAGCTAAAGCACATGAACTAAAAGCGCACAACTTATTTGTGATTTTACGCCCATGCCTTTTGCGCTGTTTATGGCATGTTTTGTTCGTCTATCAAAAATTCCTTACGAAATATTTCAATTCCATATGCGAAATGCCGCAAGACAAAGCAGTGCGCCGTAAATTTGTATGTGGTACATGTTGTGATTGTTGCATAATTAAGTTTCATCTCGATCTGTGCTGGGGCTGATTGCTAAACTAAAGGGTTGCGTTCTCTAGAATCGAATTAAAATTTTGCATCGGTCTCCGATTCTTTGACTTTGTTTACACCTTTCTCGTTGCTTTTTTATTGTTGTTGTTCGTAGCCGAGGAAATCTACAATGACACACCCTCCATGAAATCAAATTGAAATAATTGCGACACGAGTCGCTCGTTTGTAACACTTTTAAACCGCTAATTTAACATTTTTCCAATTCGATTTGAAATGCTGTATGTCACTCTTTAAGAGTGTCTAGGAAACATTCAGAACCCGTACGTAAGCATTCATGGTCATTACAATTTTCAAATCTCTAGACAATTTTAATGGCACCCGCGTGAGAGTTGTTATTGTATGCAGATTCAAAAATGGCTCACCAAACAACGAAACCATTAAAATTCGTTATTTTGAATATAAATTTCCATACTTAAATCATGTGGGGTTTGTCACTTTTAGTGCTATTGTTGTTCTTTCGCTTGGTTGTTATTAATTATTTTTTTTGGGAAGAAAGACCAACTAAAAATAGATGCTGATGAATCGAATTCTTACTGTGAAGGTGCTTTGAAGGTGCTTCGCTTTCGTCATCCAAGTAGATGCGTCATATTCGGTAATTTTTCCAAAAAAAAAAACTTATATTGCAAGCCATTAATCATATGTTGTTCCAGTGTACACACATGGATTCATATGTCTTGATTAGACCATCTTATAACGAAAGATAAAATCCAGCATATATGTGTGATGCGGTTAGCCACTAAAACCCATTTATCTAATACATATATTACCACGACTGTGATTATACAATATTTGCATGAACAATTTACCAACATTACTGTAACATTTTTACCTTTCCACGAATGGCTGCACACTCTTTGAATACGAAAAAAAAGTTTGTGTCTTGAACAAGTTTTTAACAGTTTTCGTTTTTATTTGTTTATTATTTTCGCTTATAAATCCATACAACACGGCTCGGTGTAGATACATGAAAAGAAGTTGCGACTAATCGGCGACTTTCCATATCGTATGGAGGTGAAGAATATAAAATGCAAGTCTATGATTTTGTATAAACGCATATGGGCAATTCCATCGTCAGTGACTTAATTTTTCGTTGTATTGCTTACTCAAATTTGCGTGCTTTACTGTATAAACTTGAGGTTTAAATTACTCCATTCGTGAAGTTGATCGTTTCACAGTGCAGAAAACGTGTCGTTGTAGTCAGTCCATTAAAATTTGAATCGGCCAGCCAAAGTTTCGTGAGTGACCACGGAGTACGAGACACTACTACGTTGGTTTTAATGTCATTATCTCGGTGATTAGCACAGCGAAACCAAAAAGAAAGAAAAGAGCTTTTTCTAGGATCATCCTGGTAGTAGTATGGTCGAGTAGTAAGACGCTGTGAGTTGAGAAACAACTCTTCCTATCATCTATGCAAGCATATTTTAATATGCAAGCACATAATTAAACTGTATTTGGGTAACTTAAGCCATTTGTCTTTTGTCACTTTTTTCTTGGAACTACCCATATATTGTAAGTTCTGCATAGTAGAGCTGTGGTGTGCTGCGTGTGTGTTATAAAAATAGTCTTGGTATGAGTGGATAAGAGTATTGTAAAATTAGCTTGTATTAAAATGCCAAAGATGAGATCCTACGGAGATGACGAACAAGTCACATGAGTATGTTAAAATCGGCAACAACGATGACTAACTTTAGACTGTAGGCATATGAACTGCTTTTTTATTTGTGCACGTACGTTAGTTGCAACGAATGAAGTATTGAATTTCAAAAGAAAAAAAATAATGTTAACTATTGAAGTAAGATATTGAACAAGCATTGTAAAACAAATATAACTCTTTCCATTGGTGTCCCCATATAAAAAAGGTTGTTTTGAGTCCACAAGTGGTTTCCAATCATGAGATAATCATATTGGAGGATACGGATTTTCATCCGTTTCACGTATCACTTGGAAAATATATTTCAAAAAACACCCGCTGCGCCACCCTACGCGAACAATAGTTATTTGACCCAAAAAAGTGATTAATGCGAAGAGAACCCAAATGTTAAAAAATGTATTTAAATTTGGTTCAAGGACACCGTGGGCTAGGATGCATGTTTGTGACGTTGTAAATATTCATTCGTAAATACAAAATTGTTTATAGTCAATGCGCTACATCTCCAGTTAGAAAAGTGCATTTATTTAACATATCACCGAACGAAAGCTCTGGTTGACAATGCATTTGTGCTAAGGTCGAAGCCAATGATACCTATAACGAAAGGTCAACGGTTACAACATCGACGCTGTGTATATAATTCTGTAATGCAGAACTTTTTTTTTCGTATTTAGTAGACAAAAACATTTTTGCATTCGGTTGAGAATGCAGTGGGCAATTTTTCTTTTGGTTTTTTGTGTGCTTCTGAAGTATATATATATCGAATTTACGCATTCACAGACTCATGAACTTCCTCAGCATAAATGTACAAAACAAACATGGTTCGGAATAAATGGTTTCAAACATTTTTCACAAGAGATCGTTTCTGTACGAAGAACTTTCTTGTTCTTTACACAGAGACCAATGTTTGTTTTGTATTATTTATACTTTGTATGGGAAGCAAGATATAAAATAAAAGTAACAGGCAAAAAATTATTATTTTTCTGTAAAAGAGAAGAAAAAAAAATGTTCTTCTCATTGGATTGCAAAAATGCGGTCGAAATGCACTTCCAGTCAAGTTCAAAGCAATTCGCTAATTAATTGTGTGTGCAGTAAAAAAAAAACCATTCGCAATCTTTGTACTTCTTTGTAAGGTTGTTAAGGTTGGCGATTGTGTTTTATGCAGACTTGTGCTTCGTATATAAAAGTATACATCAGAAAAATAATATTCTCATATTTAATCTACGATACCATACCTAGTTAAAATGGCATAAACCATACAAATACATAGATATTTATCTCTCTACGTAATTAATTATGGGATTATTATATTTCACAAATGAAAAAAAAAAACAGTTTTATGAAGAAGAAGAAGAAGAAGTAAACCTAACCATCATAATGAACTTCACATTTCGTATTTAAGTGTATAAATAGTGCTGTTTGAGTACAAACCAAAAAAAAATCACAAAATAGAGAAGCGCAACGGCTGCGGCTGATTAATGTTATGGATGGGTTATGGTTATGTAAAATAGACGTTGAGTTATTAACTCGAAAAATTGAAATGTTCATTTGGCGAAGTGTGTGAAAGGTCATCAATGAAATTAATTTCGATTTGTTCGCAGACCGAAACCGACATGTCGGTCCAATTAGTTTATGAACTTTTCCATTTGACCATTTGTGCTTGTCTAATTGATTTCAATTTCTCATTTGAGTCTTGATTCAGCCCAGTTAAGTCTGTATGATATCTACACCGACAATACTAAGTGAAGAGAAGATTTTTTTGTCATTTAATTTTCTTCCGATCTAAAGACCTACCAGGGTATGTCTAATTATCACATATCAAGGCACCAACAATCCAACATTCATTACGAAATTTCAAAGAGCAAAATTGCTTATTTATATATTCAAGTCACTGCCTCAAACAACAATATATTTCTCCATACAACACTTTTCATTCGAAGAATACAATATTCGAACACCGGCACTTGATTTCCATTGTCTTAGCCATCTTTTTTTTATATATATTATAATGCAGGCAACATGTCACCGGTGTTAAATGATTCGAAAATGCAATTTTATGCATTGGAAACATGTGCGACTGTGCGCATAAGAATGGTTATTACTTCAACGTTAAAATTAAACAAGAAAAATAATATAAAAAAAGAAGAAAAGAATAAACAATGAAATAGAGAATTTTTACTGTCATGCCATCCATCGTCATCGTCTTACCATCCAGCACGATAATGATGGAACGATGATTCATAGCACATACAAATGGTGGAATATAAACATAAGGGGGACCCGTACGAGTAGAGCACGGCATATAGTTATGTGTCAATAGAACTGCTCTGCAATGTTATCTTTAAATCATTCTATTTAAACTCATCCTTTGTTAAAATTACTTACTGCAATTTCGAAAGCCAACAATTCTATCACTTTACGGTCGTCTTTACCTTTTGAACAAAAATTTTTTTTACGAAATTCGGATGAAATTTACTCGAAACACAGGCAACAACACTAACATTCAAAATGGCTGCCATTTTCTTAGGCTACCGAAAACAGTATTCCCACTTTACGGTGGTCTTTACCTTTTAAACAAAAAAAAATTTATGCAAATCAGATGAAATTTACTCGAAATATCGACAAAAAGCTTCACGTTTTGCGAGCAATATATGCGATATACCACGACCAGACCTCGAAAATAGCACTATTTCGTTTCGACCACAACTTTGGATCGGGTCGACTGATTTTGCTCATCTTCGAACTTACCCTGGCTTTTTCGATTAAAAATCCAGGAAAAAAAGTCCCATCAACATTGGTTTCGTTTTACTCAAGTTATCGTGATGACGGACATTTTTTTAAAATGCTGATTTGGCATCTAGTGTTGTCCCCAGAAGGTTTGCTCTTACTCCGGGGTTCGAAATCGACGTGCTACAAACGTACGAGTAAAGGCATGAGACCCTCGTACTTCGTACGGGTCTAAAAATTGCCTTTTAAATGGTAATATTCGGTACCATGGAATCGCTTTTTATAAATGGCTCTGTGTGCAAAGAATGTTATTTTAATGGGATAAGAATAAAAGGATGGCTGTGTCTCGCCGTTTGAAGTTTATATTTATAACTTTTGATAGTACATAAAGAAGACACATTTTACCAGACGTTGATTAAGTTATTTATTTCAATTTTATTGTGTGATTGATTTATCTGCGTTAAATTCAGAATCAAATGATTGTAAAATTTCATTGTTCGATTATCGAGATTTGTAGA
>JANTFA010145120.1:0-11767 GCA_026413405.1 Phytosciara flavipes | reverse complement strand
TTCCATTTGATACGTCGCTTCGTGCCTGGTTATGTTTTTTCAGAAAGTAAGCTGTCAATTCTGCCGTCATTGGTATTAATTTGCGTTCAGAAGGACATTTTGAACCGAAGTCGTTTGTACTTCCGCATCCTATGTGCTTCGAACTACCTCGGCAAAGGTCGGCCTGACAATAGTCATAATATGCAGTGACCACATTCTTCAGCAAAATAGTTGAAAGCACAACAGATAAAATTGTGGGATTCATAGTTTTCTGTCGTAATTGATAAAGGAGACGAAACTGTGATTCGAAGTGATTTGAACTGTGTGATAGTATGTCACTGGATTGATACAGAACTCAGTTTGAGATTTCCTTTTATAATGAAATGCGCCTGGTATCCAACAGTTATTTCAACGCATCGTGTGCGTTGGCTAATTTGAATATTACAGCCAAGAATACCTAAACAAACATCAAAGTTGGAAAACGAGTCGTAAACAAAATTAATTTTCCAACTGTGTCAATACGAAATTGTGGCTGCTGTTGATTTGACTGTTGATTCTATCAGGAACGGCAAACGCAAAATTTAATATTCAGTCGTCATCAGTTGAAATTTTACTGCAGGAATGACGAGACACTTTTAAAATAAACGAAAACAAATCGAAGATTACGTCATTTCCTGTATAGTAATCCGTATGTAAGACTGAATACAACACCGTATTCAAAATCTAATTGTAGCCAGTCATTGACTTCTTTCAAAGTACCTGGCAGGGTACTAAAATTTTTCTTATGTCAAAAGAATAAGCTTTTTCTATGGGTACCTTAGGGCAACTCCAATCTAAGGAATATTACGTCACTGGAAGCTACTCTGTTTGACATAGGTAAAAGTTTCATATCCTGCTAGGACTTTGCTTCTTTTAATGTCTTTCATCGCAACTAACCTTTAACAGATCCCACGCACCCAAGCATTAGCGAAGCTTAGTTTTCAGATGCCGCAATCGGACAGTAGTGGGTTTTACATTCGGCGTACACATGTAAAAACAAGTTCATACAAACATGTAGATACGTTCTTGTGTTGCACGCTATTGCATGGTGCGTTGTCAAATCTTCTAAATTAACTATATTTCCAACTGTGTTGATTCACATACGGTATTAGAAGCCAAACTCTTTTATATTCTTATCGAGACTTGATTATCGAGTCGAGATAGATGCAAGAATAAAAGTGGTCGAAACGTTATCTGATTTTTGGGTGAATTCTACGAGATTCGCGAAACTCTTTTTATTCTGAAAACACATAAACAAGTGCTTGGATGAGTATGTGAAGCTTATGCTTAGAGCACAAGCTTAACATTCTCACACAAGTAAATGTGTGGTGTTCAGCTCTACATAAGAACACCGAAGCATTTTATCTTTTATCTTTTTATTCGAAAATTTCGAAATTGTACCAATTCCTTAACAACACAACTTCATCAACGTAGTTATCAGTTTAATCAACACTTAGCATTTTCAACTCAAAGTTCAACTGAAGAACGGTATTACTGTTCGGGAAATTGTTCTGCCTTCGATCTAACGCTATAATGAAAATCATACGAAATAGACACTTTTGCTCAAAGCTTGTCAAAGTACTATACCAGCAGCAGTAGACGAATTTCGAGCGACATGATACTGACATGACCAGTATCTAATTTGTAACGGAGGAAATGTAGATGAACCATGAACAGTGATCAACTGCGTCGAAGAAATTCCTGGTGAAATGGAAAAAATTCGTGGTGGAATGCAGCAGCGGTCGCTGATTTTTTTAAAACATTTTTTTGTTAAGTCTGAGTTTGATATGAGATGCCACAGCGGCGAGAAACAGTTTGCTTGTAACATATGCCCTTTGAAATTTTCTACTAAATCCTCTTTGAACCATCATTTACACGTGCCCACAATGGAATCAAGCCATACTTATGCGACGTATGCAAGCTAAGATTTTCTACAAAGCGGAGCCTGAACCGTCATAAACAGAAACATACCGGCGTTGAGCGCATGAAACCGCATGGATGTGATGAATTCGACCAAAATGTTGTAGTTTTCCCGCAACCATTGTGGCCCAACAGAACCGTTATTTGATCTTCGAACATATTCAAAGAAAAACGATTCACGACCGTTGCTCTGCCGAACTTTTTCGTCAAATCTACAATCTGTACTCCCATAGTCAAATGTTGTGGATCTGCTTCGCAATCTCGACAGTCCAATTCTATTTTCTTATTAACATCATCTTCATCATCATCGCTGTATGAAGGTTCGTTTCTGAAGTACTGCAGAACTGTCGAAATTGGAAAGTACCACGGCTTCGGTATGCCAATGTTTCCCGTAAACACTTGCTCAATGTAAATTGTCAGTAGCATGTGAACGATTGATGCAATCACAAACGAAAGTAGAATATCGGCGATTGAAAATTTGAATTCATTTTCTTGTGAAGCAAAGTTTCTCGCCTGAAGTCCTTGTCCATTTTCTTCGAATTTAAGAATCATCGAAATTCCTTGACTCAGTCCAGTATTAACTGGCGAACAGTACAAAAGTTTCACGACGTAGCTTAACGATTTGAACTCTGTGTCGAACAGACTGTAAAACATGACTGTAAGAGCATACAGAAGCATACGCAATGTTAAAGCTGATGTAGAATTGTGGAAAATGA
Organism: Phytosciara flavipes; assembly: GCA_026413405.1. NCBI lineage: Eukaryota > Metazoa > Arthropoda > Insecta > Diptera > Sciaridae > Phytosciara > Phytosciara flavipes. The sequence continues at coordinate 9,113 of JANTFA010145120.1, read as the reverse complement.
CCGTCATAAGGAAACAGAATGTGATGACGGCCACGACGTAAAAAACGAAGAAAATCCAAATGAGAATAGGACTGCTGTTCGAAAAGATTGCATAGCTCTTGATAATTTTGCAGCACAAAAACACTGTGACCATAGTGGAGGTGCCAATCGGTATAAACAACGAACTGGTAAACCATGTCCAATGCGCCGTATTTGATAGCCCCATCATCCGCATGGTTTCCTTCAATCGACTTTCACGTTCGATGGCAACGTTGGAGTCAAATAAGTTTCCTATCACTTTAAGAGCTCACACAGTCACCTTAATAATTTTTGCCGCACTGAACAAAGTTGTCAGGATAAGAGCCGGAGCTAAATATTTTCGTAAGTTCGGGTCTTGTACTGTTGGTTGAGTGTACTTCAGTTGAATTTCTGGTACAGTTCTGGTGTCACTAAACTTTCCAATAAAAGATCTATCCAGCTGATTTTGTATCGCCACAAGCCGAGTCGATGGATCATTATATTTAATGTCGCTTGGAGTTCTTATTTTATAGCTAATTAATTGCGGTGGATTCTTTGAACCCTGAAAAAATGGAATTCGAAACGTTACATTGCGAGTAATGAGTTTAGCCGAAGCCAATGTACTTTCAGTGAATCGCCAAACGCTATTCCAATAATGTTTGTTGACACCTCGCTTTGCTAAAACTCAGTTAGATCGTGTGCACTATCAAAAGATCGGAACTTTGCATTCGATTCATTAAAATTATTCCTTAGGAATTCGTTAATCCATGGACTATTGGGCGAGTAAGAGATAACATTGAAATCCTCTGACGACTCATCACTGTAGTGATGCCATTCGTTGTAGTCATCTGACGGACGTTTTGCTCTTTCAGACCCGAATATCAGTGTCATGAGGATGACTATAAGGACTGGAGAGATCACTTCAAAGCTTCCGAGAATATAGCGGCGTTTTTGGATGACATAATTTTTTCACATCAAAATCCGAAACTTTTCCAACGACATTCTACTTGAAAATAATAACCACTGACAACTAAATACCAAGCCTACCAGGCGATTGCTTTATACAATTCTCTGCAGAGGAATTCCTAAATTGAAATTTGAATCGAAAGTCTACAGCCAGTCAATCGAAAATCAGACTCGTTTCGAAATAATGCAGCTCATCGTTTACCACTAGTCGAAGCAGAAGAGTCACTTTCGATGTATGCACACCACCATCCGTTAAACCATCTATGCTGAAAGCCCGTGGTCAACATAAAACATAAAAAAGTTAGTCTCGGAAAGCTTCATAAATACGACTGGTATGGTGATGGATTTCAAAATTTCTGAAATTGATTTATCCACTTGGCTAATACTCTAATCATGTGTGTAAGGAAAGTAATCACCACAATTATTCATTGATTTTACAATATTTTTTTATTGGCGTAAGTTCGTATTACACCGTAATGTAACCCATATCAGCATGGCCCCTCATGAACAACATAGTGATCTGTGAAACAAAGGAGATCAGTGGTTTAATCAGTGCCTTACATGGTTACAAATTCGAAGAACGATGGTGTCACACTAAATAGTGTAATTCTGTCGAAACCGAAGTTATTGCGCAGTTTCCTCAGTGCAGATCAATTTAATGTTTTTGCTATTCTCAAATGCATGCCACACACTCACCGGTACCGTGGACACAGTTGTACAATTCTACTGCGCATTCACTGCTGTAGGTATTTCCGTCACTAGTACAAACTGGCTCGTAAACACTGAGACACGGCTTACAACCATCATCGTCGGCTGACTCATTCAATACGAACATCAATGCAACTGCAGCAGTTTTCGAATTCAATTTCAAAGGTTTTATGAATTTTGTGTTCGGTTCGATGAGCAAGAAAAGATTTAAAATAATTATCAATTCTGTATACCGGTCTTGTTCATTCTACACATGGGAATATTCATTCTACGACGATTATGGTGGAATGAATATTCCCATGTGTAGAGTGAACAAGACTATCTCACAATATCAGTTAAGTTTGAAGGCAACGATTGACTTACACAACAAAACGAACGGCAAGAAACGCATCTTGATTTAGTTTGTCGAAAGAAAAAGCAACCTTGTCCGTTGAATCAACTTACATTGACTTTTTCCGAGTTCTACTATTTAACTTATAAGCTAAAATGTGTGAGCTTTTTTGATTTATCGGTTTAAATTGATGTTTCACATTAATTGATTTGGTGGGGAGCTGTTCATGAATTACGTATATCTCTAGTGGGTGGAGGGGTTCTAGGGCTTGCGTGAGCGTGATCCATAAATTGTTTCAAAATTTACATAAATTGTGTGTGTGTCAGTGGGGTAGGGGATAATTGAAAATTCAGATTTGAGACCATCAACGTAATTATCCAAAGAAGTGAGCTGCATCGGCCTATGTCATTTTTGCCGTCTTTGCATAAGAATTCTATTGTTAAAACCGGTTGACTAGTTTCTTACGCAAAGTACGGCAGATTTATGAACTGCCCCTATGGCAAAAATAAATATGTGAAATTAGACTTGGCTCCATTATAAAAAATGATTTCTATTAAAATGTTTTTCGGTTTTAATAAAACCAAATTCGTCTCACCAAGCAAAATTCGTCTCACCAAATAATAATATATTACTTCCAAGGTTCCAAGTTCTTTACTTGACGAGTTGGATGTTATGGCCCGACCCGAAGGGGAGGGTTGTATTCCCACTCGTCAAGTTAACAATGACTGCTCTATGACTGTTGCCATTACCTTTCCAATAAAAAAAACATGAAAATCGGATAGAATTTACTCGAGATACTGACAAAATACTGTAAACTTTACGGCAGAGCGCGGCCGGGTGGCTTGATTTAGCTCATTCTATGGGCTCTAACTTTGAAGCCCATGATCCTATTTTGACAAAAAAGCTTCGATTGGTGTATAGTCAATACCATTCATTTGCGCCTTGTCATAAACGAAAGAGTGAAAGTATTAGACCCTCCTACTTCGTATGTTGACCAACTAATACGTTTGTTTGGCTCAAAACTAAATTTTCTGAATAAAGGAAGAGATTTGTGAATTGTCGCACGGTTTCACAAAGTAAATCACTAGGGGCCATTGAAAAATTACGAATTTTAGACCCCCTGCGACTTGAACGCTAGAATCTATGGAGAAAATTTCAAAAATGTATGAAACGTATACGTTTTTGTCACACCTTACCCCCGTAGACACCTTAAACTAAAACTGATGAAAAACAATTTTCGGATAAATTAATTTTATTGCTGTGAATTCGACTTTGTTCAGTTTCAAATTCTCAAATTTCAAAATGATAATGACTATGCCTTCGACAGAACGTTAACATCGTCATCATTTTCCAACATTTTCGCATCATCGGTGAAAATAACGTTCTTTGCACCGGGTTCAAACTCTCCGAACAATTCGAAAACATTTTCCAAATTGGCACCATGTCCGAAACTGTTTGACAATGACTTGAAACCATGCACAATACTTTCCAATTCCGTTCCGCCTAAACTATTGCGTACAAATACTCCGCGTGTGTAACGGCCATCGAAATTGCATGTTTTCGTTTCACTGAGAACTTTAGTACTGAAATCGGGACAGATCAATTGCTTGTCTGCATACTTTTCGTCGGATAGACGACTTGAATGAACGATCTCTATGCGGGCATTCGATGCAGATGGAATGTCGTTGATGTCCGTTTCGATATTACGTGCTCGGTTAAATGTGAGTGCTACATCACAGGCCCTAGAGTCCGATTTGTCGAATTTACTGAAATCATTTTGACAATACAGTAAAAGCGTGAATTCGTTTGATGACATCGTTTTCTACTTACACAGTCGTCTTTTTCAGCAAGTCTGAACCAACATTTTTATCAGAGACAACCACATAAACGTTGTCTGGATCGATTACTTCTTTCATTATTCTCTTAAGTTGCAAATCATGTGCTCGAATAAAGTCCAACGGATGCACCACTACTGCATCTGCATGACTGGCTTGAACCTGAAATGAATAGACGGTGCATTCATTCCTAGTCTGATCCTAGTTCTCTGAAGCTTTTGTGTTTTCCGCAACAACTTCCTTGAATTTCTATCAACCGGTTAATCATTACATACCGCTTGTGCACAGTCTTTACTTTCCACACACTCGAATTGTGGCCGAATGTCCCGAGAATATGCAGCTTGTTTCAGTATATCACATTTTCGCTTCTCCACACCGCTCTTAACACAAAGTCTGCAAAAATGAATTCAGTAAGAACCAAGTGCCCAAACACCACCTTCTATGAACATTTTTACCGAATTTTTTGCGACGTACTTCCGTCCCTTTCAATAACGTCTTTGTAGTTAGCGCTAACTAAATGATCACCGGGGAAAACCAAATCATCTTTTGGCACAACCAAATACTTGTCATTGATCCACAATTTACTAGCAACTGTTCGGTCAACATTATTGAGACCGTTGTTGTACCAGTTCGACAAACCACTTTGTAGTTGTACAACATTCGAATTAGCGTCCGCATTCGACATGAACCCTTGCCATGGTCGTTTAGCCCATGTACAAGGCTTACCAGTTACCGGGCGACGAGTACCATCTTCACATAAGTATTCATAGTCGTCTGGATTAGCTAGGGCTTCAGTTGTTGCTGGATTATTTCCGATCGGAAGCTATAGATCGTGCAAAAGTGATTGTTTAACCATGAGGATGTTAACAATGCGAATAATTTGACTTACACCGAAAAATCGACGAACATAAATCACTTTTGTAAAAGCAATATCTCCACCGTTATCGACTAGACATCTGATTGACCCATCATAGCCCGAAAATTTATCAGGGTAGTCACATTTGGCTGGATCTTCACACAATGCACACAAGTTTGGATACTTTTGTTCTGTAAAAACAGGCACAAAATTTCAACAAAAATTCAACTGACACGGATTATGGAATGGAACGACGTACGTACTTAAATTATGGTTGATCTCGCTATCAGCTGAATATTTTCCGACAATGCATGACGCTGTGAAGAATTCCGACAATGCCTTCAACTCCTTTTCGACTGACGAGAGCGATGGATCGGAACTAATTTTGAGAACACCATTTTTCTTCAATCGGGTGATTGGAATTTTGTAGCCGACATTGCGACCGAAGCCAGTGTGGCATGACTTCTTTCCCTTTAAATCAGCCATGCTGTTGATGCCATTATTTTTTCTCGTTAAAATAATGCCCTCATAACGGAATTCCGCTCCGGATTCTTCTCTCTAAATTGATTAAATTCGAAACAGTTTGTGACACACACTACACTTGCAAGTGAATCCAATTACTAACCGTTCGTAGTTCAGAAAATATGGAAAAATCTTCATTCTTTAGATTGAACGCAATGTACATGTCTTCTGGATCAGCGGCTAAAAAGTCAGCCTGTCGATTTTGAACCTTTTCCAGACATTCCATTCTGTAAAAAATATTCTTCATTTGAGGAGATAAAACTTCCATTTGAGAGTTGTAATTCTACGAACCTATCTCTGCCAGCAACACATTCGAATTGTACATCTCGGTTCGGTTTGGAGGCTACTTCTTTACATGCATCGATGATATGATGCGGTACACACATTCGAACTACGAAGAAATTTTTTTTAAATTAAAGTCAAAGAAGGATAATTTCCGACATATTCAATCCAATCGGCGTAAATCATTCCACATACGATTGGGTTGAATTATGTCGAAACCTATTATTCTTCGACAGTAATTGCATTCATTCAACACTTCAATTTCATTAGAAAACTTCGAATTATCATTTTATCTTCACTTGGCACTCGAATAAATATTTTCGATTTCTACATGGCCCGTTGCAGTGGACATTGTGATAGGTCGAGTCCTTGTAATAGGGCTATGGTAACGAGGACTTCGCACCGATGAAAATTTTCCTTGTACGAAAACCCCATAGTAAATGACACCGGCGCGACACTCCTAGTATATATAAGTGGAGCTTTGCGCTCAAAATTCCTAGCAGCCAGGGCGAGATAGACCACGTAAATGTATTGAAACTTCTGAATATATTCAAAAGTCGATTCATAGATCACAAAACATGCATCACTTTAAGCAAACGATGGCTATGAAATACAATTGCGTTGGTATAAATTATGAGTCGTTTATCTTACACGTTGTTGTGGCACAAACATAGCTGATTGAGCAAGCTATTAAAATGGCAAACTGAATGATTGACGACTTCATTGTGTACAAACCAAATCGAATGAACTACTAACTCCATCCACTGTCTGGTGATGCGTTTTTATACCATCCATTAATATACTGAGTTCTCATTCCTTTTTTTTTGTTGTTGTTGTTGTTGTTATAAACAATACTCGTTCTACAAGAACAGGGTGCATAATTTGTGCAACTAGTAAATGATTTGAAAATTTTGTCTCGTTTTCGATTCTGTTTACATTTTTGATTGGAAAATTGTGGACACTATAGATTAAAATAGTGATCCACTTCGATATAGAATCACCAAGCAAAAAAAAGAGAGGCGAACAGCTAGAATTTTCATCTAGTCCTTCTTAAAAACGACCAATGTATTGTATAAATGCTGGCGTGGATTGACTCATATTGGTGGGAAATATTGAAATGGTGGGAAATGGCGACAAAATTCAGTAGTATCATGCGACAAGCGTATGTCAGCAAAACTCAAGGGCAAAATCAACACAACGGTAGAACGACTACAACCTGCACTCACGTATGGTTCAAAATGATGGACTATGTATGAAAGCTTCGGCAAAAACCTGACAACAGCAGAGTAGAAAATGTCCATTAAATCACATCAAGAGCCAACGTATTCGAGGCACTTTGAACCATACCCATCGTCGACAAAGTCAACAATGAGCGAAATGAATGGTTCGCTAAAGTCCATTCCCACGATCAAAACAATGTTGCAAGGAAAACCCTTTCAATGGAATGCCCGCCGTCCGTAGAAGAGGAAGACCAAAACATAGCTGGGCTAACCAAATATGGGACAACAGCGATACGGGTTGACGAAAGAAGAAAGAGGAGAAGTGTTTAACAACACCCTGTTGTGTTGATTGTCAATTGAAAAAAAAATAAACAAACAAAAATTGGTCTTTCCTACCACGTACAACAACGTTACCCTGGGAAATACCCAACGAAAAATTAAATAATAATCAAACATTCGACTTGAAGCGAACACAGATTGTATGATCAAGTCAGACTACAGAATTGGCAATAAAAATCGAAAATCGCTGAAACTTAGCAACTAAATAAACATCTCCGACACATAAATTTCTTTTGCACGTTCTCGTTCTGGTTCTTGTTCTGTTAGTTTGTTTTGTACAATGTGGTTAGTTGACTGGTATCTAGTATTTGAGTTTGATCAACGCACTCCGTGTGTTGGTTCGATCTATAAATTTATTGGCATTATTGCAGGAGACTGCAGATTATCTTATGGATTCGCGGTAATTTATTTAGGTACAGTGTTTAGAAGATTAGGATGCATGCAATAATCTTTCAATTCCATTTAAAAATTTGTTTCGAGTTCTTGAAAGGTTATCGGAAATATTTACGTATTCACATTCAAATGTATCGTTTAATTCTTTCATTTCACATCGCAAAAAATAGGATTTGAGACCGTGAGATTAAGTTATCAGAACTGTTCAGAAATTCCGGTTTTTTTTCAGTTTCTCAGAAATCAATTTATTTCAACATACAAAATGGACTTGATAGAGACAGTGCTACCTCATCATATAACTTCCATTAGGAGTGGAGTGATGTACAGAAATCATTGCCATGATTTATTTTCAAGATTTATCACTTGGGTCATTTATTTTAACGACAGGGAGATAATAAGTGATAGTAGTATTTCCTATATCATTTTAACATTCCCAACATCCAAGATTTGCTTTTTTCCATTTCCATTAAGCGCGTAAGGTTTGTGTGCTAGCTCAACTTAAAGATTTTCTTTTTATTTTCGTCAAATTGAGCTTTCGCACCAACCTCGCGCGATCATAGAAACGATACCTAGATGGCGTCGCGTTGCACTCCAGATAGAAGGAACATCTGGATTATTTCTCTGCACGCGATGCGCATCGCGATCTAGAACGCAGAGCCTATGATTAACGTTTCTCCATAAGGCTAATGACAGTCCGCTCAGAAGCGCCGGCATAAGATTTAAATATTCAAACAGAATGAGTGCAATGAGGGTAGATAATGTCATGACTAGATTCTGTATAAGAGCAGCTTTCTAGCAACCATGCAGAGTTTATTTAGAAAATTGGAGGTATCATAATCGGACAGTGTACCTTGAGAATTTTTAAAACTTTCCAATTTCGAATCCTTTAAATTTTGTAAAGAAACTCTGTATGCTAGGAATGAAGCCGTCTTCATTCTATAATTGTACCAGCTATAAATCAATTTTTAGTTTCAAATAACATGTCCACCAGCGACCAGGTCACTACATGATTACACTCTGGTGAATGGCTTAATACTAACCCTAAACGGTTTACCAATCTTCGATGTGCGATAGATTCGTAGACTGTGTAGAATTCCGACTGAGTACATTACTAAGTGCAGACTTAACGCGAAATTAATACAAAGAAAGGGAATAAACATAAAAATTGCAACGATCACTTTCAACGAAAGGTTATCAGATATGTGTTTCCGTATTACACATTTCTTGGCTTGACGTTGTGTTTATAAATAAAAGTTGAGTGTTTACCCAAAGATAATACTTACCGGCGAGCGGCTAACAAAACAAATGATGCCCAACAAAAAATGCAAAATAATTTTTTTTTTCTTTATTTATATTTACAAATTCACAAATTAAACGAGAGTGACTAAGTTAAAGAGTAATCAGAAAAATATTTTAACGCGGCCACAGGTTAAATTGTATATCAATTACAAAGTTTGTGTGCCTTGCAATGGCAAAATTTCAAATGTAATCGCCTTTTACACAGACGAAAATTCGAAGTTGGAATTGTTTTCATTGATCTGCAATGGATTTTTTACTTTTAAAGAATTTCACTTGAATTCATCATAGTAATGCTCGGAACAGGTCCAATTCAGGTCACACATCACCAACTCACCCTTCTGGTAGAATACTCAGGTGGCGATCGG
>JANTFA010145109.1:0-11768 GCA_026413405.1 Phytosciara flavipes | reverse complement strand
GTTAAGTGACACCACATGGGAAGAACCAGGAAATTGAAATCATAAAACCAGTGCTACAAATCGAAAAAAATGATGTGAAATATCGTGAGACTGATCTAACATAACTCACACATCATTTTTGTGCTAAACGAACATCAAATCATTTTCGCATTCAGGAACTTTACCAAGTCTTTAATCACATTGAATGCAATCTTACAACTTGGACATGATCAGGCAGAACAGGAAAGGTAAAAGAGAACAGAAAAAACTTACTGTATGTCTCAGTCCCATCAATAATTTTAACATTAAACGGCGAAAATGATCCATTACATACTTTCGCATGTGGCAGCCAGTCAACCAGACTACATTGGATGCTGTTGCGAACTTCCTTGATTCGGAAACTATTTTAGGACAACAGCAAGCTCACAAGAGTGTTTTTGAGCAACTTGCTTGCTTCGGTAACTGTTTTTCGTCAAGTGCAGATATTTAACTCGCCTTCGGCTCGGATGAGCAAACGGTACAATAAACTTGTCAAAATAACAGTTTCGAAAGCTGGTTACTCAAAAATACACTTGTGAGTTTTCTTTTATCACAAAATGAATGCCACACGTAATGTATTACTTTCGCAGCATCCAATGTAAACTACTATTACAATCCTTTTTGTGACGCGATAGCATATTCTATAGATGGGAGTTTTGAATGTAGGGAGCTGTCCATAAACGACGTCCACCATGATGAGGGGAGGGGGGTCTGGCCAAAGTGGACACGCCATGTTAAAGGTATTGGAGAATGGTGGACGCATTCTAAAAACCTCGAAAAACGGTGGACGTCGTTTATGGACAGCCCCTAGCAGACGCGTATAGTCAACAACAGTTGTTTTTGGTTATTATCTTGAACTTGATTATTCATTATCATTTGAAGCAAAAAAGTTTGAACGAAAAATAGTAATTTATGCAACAAGTAGCCTTCGTCCACTAGATCTGATATTATGAAACGAACGCAAAAGTTTGATAACCATATCGTGTGACGAAAATCTTCAATTTCACATCCTTTTTGACATTGACATGATGCAAGAAAAAGTGAGTATTTTGCGACGCAATTACCAAAAAAACGATTAAGAAAAACGTATAATTTGAAGGTAATCTTACCAAAGATATGCCAAATCATGCTGATAAATTTTTTATGAATTACTGGAGGCTACGAAGTTCAATATTTCGTTGTAACACACAGAATTCGAAGAGCATAGCGTGAATAAATCTCTGCCGATCTGGAAAATTCTTTTGTTTTCTGAAAGGTAATCGAAATTTTCATATTTTGACTGCTTTCTTCAGCACTTCGGAAATACTTCAAGTTTTCTGATGTACGAGATAAACATGGCAATTTCGACATGTAATGGCAGATGAAATGGATATGATAACTCTTTGAATTCGGCAAAAGGAGATCGTACTTGCCTTTGTAACTGGAATATGCTCAATCATACGGAGCAATGTTCTTATGCGAAAATTTAAATGTACGAAGTGACTATTCGCACCCGGGTGCGAATAGTATTATTTGCACTATTTGCACCCGGGTGCAAATAGCATCTACCTCAAATGTATTAGGGCTACAACTAGTACGACTAGGGAACTACGCTTTCGGATACTTTAGTAATACCGACGCACTACCTATAAAGGATCGTACGGGGCTATGCTTTTTTGTTATGAACTCAAATAATCAAGACTTCACCTTTTCAAATTGTTACTTATTTAGAGTCTGGTGAATAACGACTGAGTCAGTTGATTTGCAGTTGTTCGCGACGAAGAAACAAATTAAAAACCGAAAATGAGCTTCACCGATAAAGTTATACCGATAGTGCGGACAACTTCAATATTACGCAATTCGATGAAGTTTTCAACACTAACTTGAAAGCGGCCGCCATAATAACGAGTTTGGCCGTGCCACACTTGGAAAAGACTAAAGGGAACATCGTGAATATTTCAAGTGTAACCGGGCTAAGAGCATATCCATCTACATTGAGCTATTGCATATCGAAGGCAGCATTCGACCAATTCACAAAATGTGCTGCCCTTGACTTGGCACCTAAAGGAATTCGTGTGAATTCGGTCAATCCAGGAATGGTGCGGACACCAGTATTTGAGAAATCAGGGATGGGTGTCGAAGCAGCAGACAAAGTGTTTGAATCTGGTAAGGATGCGCATCCTATAGGACGAATCGGTGAGACTCTAGACACATCAGAAGCAATCACATATGTAGTCAGTGATTATGCATCGTTCATTACCGGAATTTTATTTCTTGTTGATGGGGGATTATCTTTAAAATAAATTGAATTAAAAATGAATATGAAGACTTTGTTTTGAATTGTAATTTCGCAGAATATTCTGGACCTATAGACAACTTTCCACAGGCGCAAATACAATCTTAACTTGTACTAAATAAAGTTTTGATACACTTCAAAGTGACGTTATTTCGTACCTTTCATATATTACATTGAAGTTAGTAGGTAGATTTACACGTGTTTAAAGTTATGTTATGACCGTGATAGTTTAGGTAGACAAGACTTGTCAGGTTAATTATTATACAAAATGTTAATGATGTGTGTGAAATACATCCAGAAATTACGTTCTACAGGGGCAGAAGAACTTGTAATTTTGAGTGTGCAGAGTTCGTGAATGGCTTCTTAGTCTGTTGAAAAACAACTGGCGGTTCAGTGCTGTTTTACTGATGGACTATGGCATTCATGTGAATACATTGTTCTTTGGTGAAACGTTTCAGGTAAAAAGAAGATCAAAAAACCTGTAATTATACCTACGTTCTTAATCGCTGACAGAGAGTGCAAAGACACCAATTTGACCTTGTAAAAACGGGGACGGAATGTGAATGTCCTTTGAATGTTATGAGAAATGTTTCGATTTTGGATGTATTTTGAAGAATTTGAAGTGAGCACTACACTGATGAATCGCCACCAGTATATATCGGTAAATCAATACCAAAACAGAACGTGAAGATTAGTTTTTTACAATAGTTTTGAGGAATAAGGAACTTTCGAGTACTAGTTGTAAGTGAAGCCTCTTTTTGGAATAGAACCTAGACTACAGGCTGTAGCTGCGTCATAACACTAGCGATTTACGCGATAAAGTAACGGTCATCACCATTTGAATCACATTGAATGTGTATTCAAATGGTGATGCTGCTAATTCATCAATAATTATGAAAAAAAAAATTGTTGTTCAAAATGAATTAATAATTTTAAGGTAAGCTTCAAAAAAAAGTATCGAATCATGCTGATAAACATTTCTGCTCCGTACGAAGTACTGAGGGAGCTATTAAGTTTAATAGGCTGTAACATTCAGAGCTTCCTAACTGATTCTGGGCTTATTGTATAACTCTACGGAGACTTTTTAAAACCGTACGAAGTACGAGGGTCTCATGCCTTCGTCGATTCCGACTCCCGGAGTAAGGACAAACCTTCTGAGGTCATCCCTAGATGCCAATACAGCAATAAAAAAAACTCTGTCCGTCTGTCTGTAAGCAAGATAACTTGAGTAAAACGAAATCAATCTCGATGGGACTTTTTTCCTCGATTTGTTATCAAAAAAGTGAGGTCAAGTTCGAAGATGAGCAAAATTGGTCGAGCCGATCCAAAGTTGTGGTCGAAATAGTGCTATTTTCGAGGTCTGGTTAAGGTTTATCACATATATTATCGGCGCTATTGCTCGCAGAAATTTCATAGATGATGCAAATAAAAAGTATTGATTACACCAAAAAGAAGTTTGTCAAAATCGAATCTTCGGCTCGGAAGTTAGAGCCCATAGAGTGGGCCTAACTTGAGCTACTCGGCCGTGCAGTGAAGGTAGAGTTTTTTGTCGATATCTCGAGTAAATTTCATTCGATTTTCATGATCTTTTTTTGTCTGGAAGGTAGTGATGGTCGTTAAGCGGTAGAACTGTTTTCGGTGACCAAAGAAAATGACCGACAGCCACCATTTTAGATTTTAATGTTTCTTGTCTACTTATATCGCAAGCAAATGTCACCTGACTTTGATGAACTTTTTTCAGAGTTCAGTTTATAAATGAGACTTCGAACGGAGCTTTCGAAATTGCTGTAAGCAATTTTAACAAGGGATGAATTTAAATAAACTAATTGAAAGAAACATTGCGGGGCAGTTCTATAGACACCTAACTATATATCGTCCTCTACTCGTACGGGTCCCCCTTATGTTTTTTATTGAAATCAGGTCTGTGGATCGTTAGTACATGTTGCGTTCTCGATTTTTAGCACTTCTAAACTTCCACCAAGTTTTCCGTTGTATGAGATGTACAGGTCACATTCATTATACTCTGAAATAGTGACTCGAGATAAAATTGAGATGATGACTCTTCGAAATAGGGATTGAGACTTCATTGTGAGCTTTTGTAACAGCGATATGCTCAATTATAAGAGTAAAAATTTGAATGTACAAACACACTAGTGCAGTAATATCAGTAATGCTTTCGTATACATTATTACCTAGGTAATAAATCTACGAGATCGTGCGGGGCTACGTTAATTTCTGCTTTAAATGAACTTAAATATTCAATGAATGACATGGCTTAAAGTTAGAATGAGTTATGAAACAATAAATCATATTTTGAATACACTCAATAGATTCTAGATAATCGGATGTTTTTAGAATTCTTCTTCTTATAAAGAGTCTGGCTAAGATCGACACCACCAGTTGATTTTAATTGTTCGTGACATTAAGTCGAGAATATTAATTGAGAATGAGCTTTACCGATAAAGTTATAATAGTAACGGGTTCAAGTAGTGGAATAGGAGCTGATGCTGCTAAGCACATGGCAAAATTAGGCGGAAAAGTGTGTCTCGTCGGACGAAATGAAAAACTTTTGAAAAATGTAGCTGAAGAAATCAAAACGTCTGGTGCTTTAGTTCAGCCATTGGTTATCGTAGCTGATGTGACCAAAGACGCGGAACGAATAATAGGCGATGCAGTGAAACACTTCGGACAATTGGATGTTCTGATTAACAATGCAGGCATTTACGTAGGCGATAACGTGAACAGCTTCAGCGTTTCTAAATTCGACGAAGTTTTCAATACAAATTTGAAAGCTGCCGTAGTAATAACGAATTTGGCCGTACCGCATTTGGAAAAGACTAAAGGAAACATCGTGAATATTTCAAGTGTAACCGGGCTAAGAGCATATCCATCTACATTGAGCTATTGCATATCGAAAGCAGCACTCGACCAATTCACAAAATGTGCTGCCCTCGACTTGGCACCTAAAGGCATTCGTGTGAATTCCGTTAATCCAGCAATGATACGAACACCAATTTTTGGAAAAACAGGGAAAAGTGCCGAAGAAGTCAACAAATTTTTGGAAACTAGTAAAGATCTGCATCCAATAGGACGAATCGGTGACCCCCTAGACACATCAGAAGCAATCGCATTTGTAGCCAGTGATTCTGCATCATTCATTACCGGAGTTCTGTTTCCCGTTGATGGAGGATTATCGATCAAATAAATTGAGTAAAATGTCCATGAACATAGAGACTTTGTTTTGAATCATAATTTAGCAGAATCTTCTAGCCATACGGACTTCTTCGCTCAGGCACAAAAACAGTCTGACATGTTACTAAATATTGCTTTAGTAAACTTCGAAGTGACGTATTTACAGCAAAATTTTTAGTGACACATTTTATATATTTCATACAGTTGACGTAAGTATTTAGGTAGATTTAAACGCGTACGTATCACCGATGTAATGACCATCAAGTTAGTTTAAGTAAACCAGGCTTACTCGCCTGCGGCTCGGATATGCAAACTGTACACTCGTCAAAATAACAGTTTCAAAAGCTTCTTGCTCAAAACCACACTTGTGGGTTTTCTTTCATCACAATGTCTCACGTAATGTATTACTTTCGCAGCATCCAATGTTAACTATCATTGCAATCCTTTTTGTGACGATAGCATTTTCCATAGATGGGAGTTTTAAATATAGCAGAAGCGTATAAAATAAACGACAGTTGTTTTTTGTTATTATCTTGAACTTGATTATTCATTTGAAGCAAAAAAGGTTGAACGAAAAATAGTAATTTATGCAACAAGTGGCCTTCGTCCACTAGATCTGATATTATGAAACGAACGAAGTAAACCACATCGTGTGACGAAAAGCTTCAATTTCGCATCCTTTCTGTCACTAGTGATAAAAATTACATTCAATTTAGCATTGAAACTATGCTTGAAAAAGTGTGTGTTTTGCTACCGAATTAAGAAATTCTCGCAAAAAAAGTAAAAAAAAAATTGGTAATTTGAAGGTAACCTTACCAAAAAGATGGCAAATCATCAATTTTGTTTTGGCTCCGTAGGAGCTAGTGGGGGCTATGAAGTTTAATATTTCACTGTAACACAGAATTCGGAGCTCTCTGTGACGAGCATAACTTGTATAAATCTCTACAAATTTGGAAAATTCTTTTCTGAAAGGTAGTCCAAATTTTGGTACTTCTACTGCTTTCTTTAGCACTTTTTAACTTCCAAAAAAAGTTTTCTACTCCATCAAGTTTTCTGATGTACGCGAGATAAACATGGCACTTTCGATGTGTAATGACAGATGAAATCGAGATGATAACTCTTTGAATTCGGGAAAAGAAGATCGTACTTGCCTCTATGAATGGAATATGCTCAATCATAAGGTGCGATGTTCTGATGCGAAAATTTAAAGGTGTTAGGGCTACAACAAGCACTACTAAGGCACTACGATTTCGGATAGTATTACCGACGTACTAACTATAAAGGATCGTGCGGGGCTAGGTTTTTTTGTTATGAACCCAAATAATCAAAAGTTCACCTTTTCAAATTGTTACTTATTTAGAGTCTGGTGAATAACGACTGATTCAGTTGATTTGTAGTTGTTCGCGACGTAGAAACAAAATAAAAACCGAAAATGAGCTTCACCGATAAAGTTATAATAGTCACGGGTTCAAGTAGTGGAATCGGAGCTGATGTTGCTAAGCACTTTGCAAAGTTAGGCGGGAAAGTGTGTCTCGTCGGACGAAATGAAAAACTTTTGAAAAATGTAGCTGAAGAAATCGAAACATCTGGTTCTTTGGTGCAGCCACTGGTTATCGTAGCAGATGTGACCAAAGACGCCCAACGAATAGTATCCGATGCAGTGAATCACTTCGGGAAATTGGATGTACTGGTCAATAACGCAGGCATTTTCAGAACAGACAGTGTGAGCAACTTCAATATTACGCAATTCGATGAAGTTTTCAATACTAACTTGAAAGCGGCCGCCATAATAACGAGTTTGGCCGTGCCACACTTGGAAAAGACTAAAGGAAACATCGTGAATATTTCAAGTGTAGCCGGGCTAAGAGCATATCCATATACATTGAGCTATTGCATATCGAAGGCAGCACTCGACCAATTCACAAAATGTGCTGCCCTTGACTTGGCACCTAAAGGCATTCGTGTGAATTCGGTCAATCCAGGAATGGTGCGGACACCAGTATTTGAGAAATCAGGAATGGGTGCCGAAGCAGCAGACAAACTTCTAGAATCTGGTAAGAATGAGCATCCAATAGGACGAATCGGTGAGCCCCTAGACACATCAGAAGCAATCGCATATGTAGCCAGTGATTCTGCATCGTTCATTACCGGAATTTTATTTCCCGTTGATGGTGGTTTTTCGATAAAATAAATTGAGTTAAAAATGGATGAACATAAAGACTTTGCTTTGAATTGTGGTCTATTTTCCCCAGGCGCAAATACAATCTTAACTGACACCAAAATATAGTTTCAATACACTTCAAAGTGACTTACTTTCGTATTTTGAGTAAGTTGATATGTAGATTTACACGTTTACAATGAAGATAATTTCAGTGAACGAGACTTTATCAGGTAAATTATTATTTAAAATGCAAAATACAAAGTGGTGTGTTAAATTTGAAATTCAAGTTCACATGTTCTGATGGTAATACACAGAATTTGGGAAGCTAGCGTAGGGCTACAGGTGTACGAGTGGCATGCAGGTAGATAACTTTATATTGAGAAACATGATTTAGTAGCAAATAGTCCGATCAAACAACAATGATTGTTGCTACAGTTATGTGTCAATCTGTGTCAATATGTGTTATGTGTTAAGTGTCAATCACAAATTACGCACGATCAACAGGGTGAGGGGATCTGGAAAAACCGTACGTTTCGTACTGCTTTGAAATTATTTTCATACATTTTGGCGTGGAAGGTGGGTAGGTCATATTATGGCTGTGTAACGCATATTGTGACAGCAAAACTTCAAAATAAGAACGTATCACAGTACAAATAACATTGGCACATCAGCAGCACGGGTAGCAGTGAGACTCTCAGGTTAAGCATCTAGATTTAATATGCGATATGCAGCAATGCGTATGCGGTACACAGCTGTTTGATTAAAATCTCCGCAATATGCGGCACCCAGCCATATTCAAAATAAAGGGTAGGCTAGGTCCACTTATGGGTACAGAACCCATAACAAAATTTTCAGTTCAAAATTTTTCCCATTACGCTATGATAAAATGAAGTAAATCAGAGAGTTCGGAGCTGTTTTACTGATGGACTATGGCATTCATGTGAATACATTGTTTATTTGGTGAAACTTTTGGGGTAAAACGAATGTCAAAAACCTATAATTATGCCTACGTTCTTAATCGCTGACAAATGCAAAGACATCAATTTGACCTTGTAGAAACGGGGCAACATTCATTTCTATTTTTAATGAACTTGAATATTCAATGAATGACATGGCTTAAATTTAAAATTATTTGAATAAATCATATTTTGAATGTACTCGATAGAAATTAGGTAACCGGCTGTTTTTGGAATTCTTCTTCTTATAAAGAGTCTGGCTAAGATCGACACTGCCAGTTGATTTTAATTGTTCGTGACATTAAGTCGAAAATATTAATTGAAAATGAGCTTCACCGATAAAGTCATAATAGTCACGGGTTCAAGTAGTGGAATAGGAGCTGATGTTGCTAGGCACCTAGCAAAATTAGGCGGAAAAGTGTGTCTCGTCGGACGAAATGAAAAACTTTTGAAAAATGTAGCTGAAGACATCAAAGCATCTGGTGCTTTAGTTCAGCCATTGGTTATCGTAGCTGATGTGACCAAAGACTCGGAACGGATAATTGCCGATGCAGTAGAACATTTCGGAAAATTGGATGTTCTGATTAACAATGCAGGCATTCACATAGGCGATAACGTGAACAGCTTTAGCGTTTCTAAATTTGACGAAGTTTTCAATACAAATTTGAAAGCTGCCGTAGTAATGACAAATTTGGCTGTGCCGCATTTGGAAAAGACTAAAGGAAACATCGTAAATATTTCAAGTGTAGCCGGACTAAGAGCATATCCTGGCACGTTGACCTACTGCATATCTAAGGCAGCACTCGACCAATTCACAAAATGTGCTGCCCTCGACCTGGCATCGAAAAGCATTCGTGTGAACTCGGTCAATCCAGCAATGATACGGACTCCAATTTTTGAGAAAACAGGAATGAGTGCCGAAGAAATTGACAAACTTTTGGAAATTAGTAAACATCTGCATCCAATAGGACGAATCGGCGAACCCCTAGACACATCAGAAGCAATCGCATTTGTAGCCAGTGATTCTGCATCATTTATTACCGGAGTTCTATTTCCCGTTGATGGAGGATTATCGATAAAATAAATTGAGTTATAAATGGATAAAGACTTTGTTTTGTGTTATGTAGATTATGTAAAGCTGCTTCACACTTCATTCTGTATCGATTTTCATGCTGTTCGCACCATCGTTTCACTTGACTTGATTTTGCTGACCATTTCATATCAGTTAAAATCGCTTGAAATGGAAAATATCGTTTTGGTTGGGTGTCACATTTTGCAACTGAATGCAAAAACATAACTACGAAAATCTACACAAAACAATTCTTCGGAATTTTCTTACTGGTATTAGGACTGGCGTCACGGGCGCTTTGCTAACGCTCGCTCATAATTACTTCATTGAATTTGTTTATGATTAATTTGTAATCTAGTCTGGTGCCTCGTACGCAGTGTAATAGAAGTTCGTTTACTTTTCTAACTTGTTCCTCTGTTGTACTGTTAAGTGGTATCTATGATAGTGCTTCCACTTCACTTTCACTTATTGAAAAGTGGAATGAATGCACTCCTTTCAGTGATGATAAAATACTAGTCACCTATTTCTACCACATTGAATGTAACGCTAATTTTTCTTAGCCTCGTACGAGGTACTAGGAGCTATTAAGTTTAATATGTCGTGACACTCGAAATTCGAAGCAGATTTCGGAGGGCACCACTCAAATGAATCTAACAATTCCAGTCGAAATTCAACATAACAGTTATAAGAAATCGTACGGGGTACGTTCTTTTCTAGGGTTACCGCACTTCAATATTCAAGAAATGACTTTGCTTTATTTAATCTTGGAGATATTTCTACTGCATTTGATGCAGACTTCGATAGTTCGTTTAATATATTGATTAATGCAGTCGATTCTAATTGTTCAAGAAGTGAAGTCGAAAATATTGATTGAAAATGAGCTTTATCGGTAAAGTTTTTGGCACCTAAAGGAATTCGTATGAATTCAGTCAATCCAGCATTGATACGGACACCCATTTTTGAGAAAGCAGGAAGGACTGCCGAAGAAGCTGGAGCGTTTTTAGAAGCTAGCAATAAAAATCATCCAATAGGTCGAGTCGGTGAGCCAATAGACACATCGGAAGCAATCGCGTATTTAGCCAGTGACTCTGCATCGTTCATTACGGGAGTTTTGTTTCCCGTTGATGGAGGAATATCGATAAAATAAATTGAGTTGAAAATGGATAAACACGAAGACTGTGTTTTGGGTTAGACTGAACTTGTACATAATGAAGTCATTCTTTTTATGACCACAGCTAAATTTCCTATACTCGAGCACAAATGAGAAAGACTGAATATTCGACATCGTCACGTGAACCGTTCATAGATGACATCACTTCGTTAGGGTGTATGGGGTTTAAGAAAACGTGATGGTCCTTACAAATTTTGGTTTTGACACTCTGCATGTAGAGGGGGAGGTGGGTCTGTAATCTTACATGAGCGTTCGCTTTATACATTTTCGAAAATTCCTCCATTCATTTTATCATGCAAGGTGGAATGGAGGGATTCTGAAATGCGTAATGTTAAGCGTGCGCAATAAATTTGTGAATGACATTCAACTCAAATACATTTTACTTTTGACTACAATCAATAACAACAAGCTTTTTGTTTCATTACTTTCATTAAATGCGCTTGGCGCAACTACATCAGTTATTTTTATTCATTCGAGTAGTATAGATCACAAAATTATTTTTGCAAATGAGTTTTACCGGTAAAGTCATAATTGTTACGGGAGCCAGCAGTGGAATCGGAGCTCATACTGCTAAGCATTTGGCAAAGTTGGGTGCTAAACTGTGTCTAGTCGACCGGGATGGAGAGCTTCTAGGAAATGTAGCTGAAGAAATAAAAACTTCTGGTTCTTCAATGCAGCCATCGGTTATCATAGCTGATGTCACCACAGATGCGGAACGAATAATAGGCGATGCGATAACACATTTCGGAAAGTTGGATGTGTTGGTTAACTGTGCTGGCATTTATCGATTCGATAGTGTGAGCAACTTCAATATTGATCAATTTGATGATATTTTGAACGTTAACTTGAGATCCATTACAATGCTAACCAGCCTAGCCGTACCGCATTTGGAAAAAACGAAAGGAAATATTGTGAATATTGCAAGT
>JANTFA010145086.1:0-21789 GCA_026413405.1 Phytosciara flavipes | reverse complement strand
TCGTCAATTGATCCCATCAAAATACTATCTGTCGTTGCGGGTGACCAATCTAATGAGTCGAATTCACTTGTCTGAAAATGGGAACACAGTTTTTGAACGAAAGGTATGTGACGACAAAGATGTTTCGATGAATTTAACGACTGTTGCGACTGTTTATCTCCCTGACTAGACTATTCGGGATTTGACTCGAAGTTAGAAGGTCAGACTGACAATCATAAGAACAAGATTCTGTAGTCAATTCGTTCGCATCACCTTACAACTTGTCCTACTTGTGCTATTTATATAGTTGCTAGTAAACATACCGATATTTGGATGGATTTCGTTTTTTCGAAATTCCATATCAATCCCAAAGCTTATCGTTAAAAACCTTGGCAAAATCCAGTTTGAGTGAATATTGTGGAGCTGTTAACGTCTTGTATGTGACGATAAAACATTTTATTGGTAGTGTAGATGAGTGGTAAATCGGAAAACTAATAAATAATTATCTCACCTAGTCGATGGGTGTAGATAAGAACATTTCATTGGTTTAATTTAACAATAAATTTTCGTTGTCAGAAAAAAAACGATTTTCGATTAACGATGCCATTATACTCTTGCTACAATGTATCATCCACACGAAATTGAACGAAGAATTTATCGCATTTTTGTTGTTTGTAATATGCGCGCTTATCTGCGTAGCCCGACCATGTGTGCGAACGGCTGAAGAGAGCTAGCCGGCCGGTCAAGATTATGGAATTTTTCGATGACATTCACAAGTGCTGCTCATTGTAAAAGCTCCATAAATTGGTTTGCGCGCCATTTGAATGAGATTTCGGTTTTTTTACTACTCCGGTCGTTTTCTGTGGATCGGCGTTAGATCCGAATGACACTTTAGACCAATACTTCTTTAGAAGACTTTTCGCTGGATGTGAAATTGACAATGACATTTTTCTCATTTTTCTCTATCAAGTCAAAGAAATGTCGGCGCGAGCGCTGCAAATTTCAGCTTTACATCCAGCCGTTTTATTTAAACTAAAAAAAATTGATTCCTCGGTTTATTGTCTAAAAGTCTGCTGAAGAAAATATTGGTCTCTAAAGTGTCATTTAATACCAACGCTGAGGGTCACGCCGCTTCACAAAAATCAACCGGCGCACATGTCCACTCTGGATTTATTGCAGACGAAAAATTGTGGTCATGCTTTTGCTAATGACTAGATAAGAAGAAATTGGTTAACTCGGCGATGCATAATGCTTATGCGAATGACACTGGTAAATGGATTATGCCAAATGCATCTTTCTAACTTCTAGTACCTGAACCGATGAGGCCAGCTCAGCGTAACTCAACGTTTAAGCCTCGTAACAGATTAGTTCAACCTGAAACCTGGCCTAAAATACCTGTCAACCTGAATTGATGTGGAGTGAAAGTACGTGACCTGGATTTAGATGCAACGTGAGTCAATCTGAATTAGAATGACCTGACGTGACAGGTAGTAAGGCTACCTGACTCCGTTTATGTAACACTGAATTGTCGAGTTTGAAGTAGTTCTACAACTTGTCGAGGTGCAGACTTTCCGCCCACTGAGGGTCTACTACAAATTAATTGAAAGTCAGTTACTCTTAACGGACCGATCTCTAATCCTTGAACATCGATCACCAGACAGTAGCCAAAAATGATGCAACTCGATAAGAACAAATCTCTCATCAGACGGAACCACTGAACTCTGACTTTCTTTCGATAACAACAGAGACATCAGCAAAACTGTTCGATTTGATATTTTGACTTCATTGTAACGAAGAAAAAAAAGCCAGCCGCACCGTCAAAGCAGATACGATGGTCGGCACAGACACAATTTCAATTGAAAAGAGTCTACAAACGGACTATGTACTTGAATTCAATGTAAGCAGACGTTGAAACGACGATAAGAACTTTGTGATTAGAACAGTTTGCACGTTCCGAAAGCATGTGTATTTGGTCAAGCCCCATGTTTATCGTTTGGAAATTTATTTTCAAATATAAATCTCACAGACACACACCTACACACTCACGACGAGTTTTTTTTTTCTTTCTTAAAATCTCCTTGACCTGCAGTCACTTTCAATTTTCAAATTATTTCAAATTTCCACTCACCGTATCTAAAATAGCGGATGTACCACCATGTCCTTTTGCTCTAGAAAATTTCCGCCATTTCATATACTCAGCTTTGATGACATCGAACTGTCGTTTCCAATATTTACCTTCAAGCACAACCGTCTAAACGATACAAAAATCGAAATGAGCAAACAAAATATTTTTCCAATTCCATAAAATGTGCAACCAGCGATAACTTACCTCTGGCTTACTGTGTACGTCTACGTCTAAGGGAGATGCAAATTGGCACACCAAAGTTTTCTTTTTCATCATAACTGCAGAAGTGAAATGGAAAATTAGAAATAATTCAGATTGATTGATGCGGGTGGGAGGACAGTGTTTACCGAATAACGTAAGCGTTGCGTTAGTTTATAGCGACTACGTCGAACAACCAGATATAAAGGTCTGTTTTTAAACATTTTAATGTGTCGGCAAAGTTTTAAAATTTGTTTTTCTATTCCAAAATCCCAATCCTCAACCCAATAAAATACAACAAAAAAATCTCTCCCGAAATGATGCCAAGCCAATTCAATGGAAACTTGAACTCTGCACACACAAAATCAATCGAAAAATGTGATTTGAAAATTGAAACGACAAAGCAAAAATATTTCCAAAAATCCGACCGCAACTGACTCCGTGAAAATCTACCGATAAATAACTGATTTTCATCATTATCGTCTTGTATTTATTAGTTAAGTGACGTCGAAATAACAGCACGAAAGCGTCTCAATCGAATCAGAGTGAGACAGACGCAAAGTAATGTGATAGATAAGAAATGGAGGCGCACATGTTGAAAATATGAGCTGATGTTCGTACACACGCCCACGTATGAGTTATTGCACCGCTGTGTGGTAGCCTGAAATTCAGCTATTATAAGACGGCTGATTCAGTTGTAATCTAATCGCGAAAATAAGAAAAATTTGTCAGCACAAGAAAGGAAACTATCCGAAAATCTGTCGGTTATCAAACAATCTAACTTCAAGCGATTGATCGATAAAATCAGAAGTTCAGAAATTTACGTGGACAGCATAATGTCACTTGGTAATGATACCAAAACGGCATATGAAAATGGCTACTTTATCAGGATGTTTGAAACGTGTGATAAAGTTGAATTCACACTCAACCGTTTTGCCTCCCTTTACATGAATGTGTTTAATAGAGGCGTGTTTAGAGTAAACGTTATCAAAACGGAGATCAAAACGGACGAGTGTAAATTAAACTTAAGGAAACTTTGAACGTTCCCGTGAAGCGTGTCGTTATTTCAAAAGATTTGGATAGAATAAAAATGTCGATGCGAGTACGAACCACTCTCTCCCAAATTCGCTAACTTTACAGAGCGAATTCCAACGAATACATTCGGGAAAATATGAGATCGGGGTCCGAAATTTTTGTCGAATTGCATAGCTAATCAACAAACCATCGAGTATTTTACAACTCTCAAAAATTATTCTCGTTCTCATAACAGTTGACCTAGACGAAGCAGCGCAAATTATACTACATCGGTATCTAAAGACAAAGATGTTCGTAAATGGTCATTTCGTATTTACGTAATACCGTGGAAAAAACATAAGGTGGACCCGTACGAGTATTGCACGGCATATAGTTAGGTGTCTACAGGACTGCTCTGCAATGTCATCTTTGAATCATTTGATTTAAACTCATCCCTTGTTAAATTTGCATTTATAAACTGTGAAAACTATGAAAAATTCATCAAAGTCAGGTTGAGATATAGACAAAAACACTAAAATCTAACACAGCACTCTTTCGACCATAAATTTGGATCGGGTCGACCGATTTTGCTCGTCTTCGAACTTAGCCTGGCTCGTTTTACTCAAGTCATCATGATAACAGACCGAAGGACATTTTTGAAATGCTAATTTGGCATCGAGGGGTGACTTCAGAAGGTTTGCCCTTACTCCGGGGTTCGAAATCGACGTGTAACAAACGCAAGAGTAAAGGCATGAGACCCTCGTACTCTGTACGGGTGTAAACTGAAATCATGTAACTTTGTATGGATGTTCCCTGAAGACTATAGGCCTAATGCCCATATCTGGAAGTACCGTCCAAAACGGTTACACGAATAATGCTCTTGAACACTGCGAAGCGCAAATCATGCTACAAGTTGAGTGAGTAGTTAAGCAAGCAGTTAAGCAAAAAATATGGTTTCGAAGGTGGTAGACCATTTTATCGAAAGCGGAAAATCATGACAAATATCGACGACGAGAGATACATTAAAATTGGAGATACATTGAAAGACATGCCAGCTATGTGTACGTTGATTATAAGATGAAGTTGGGCAGTATTCAAGAACTTCGGCCATGGACCGATAAGTCTCTTGGCAAGTCAAATGGTGGGACCTACCATCATGACCTGTCGACTACCCTCAATAAGATTTAGAGGCATGATAATACAATCAACGGGCACTAAGTGGCCACAAGGGAAGATGAATCGTTGGGAAAGGAAGGAAATAAGAGGAGCATAACATCCAGCAGTGAATACAAATGAATGAACAGGAACTTTTCTTTTCATATCAAAACAGAAAACGTTAAAGCTCAAAAAATTAAATGTAAATGACAGGTTCGTTCTGATGGACATACGACCGACTCCACTTTCAATGAGTGAGTTGTGTAAAGGAAATTTATTTTGTTTTCAAGCTCTAGAATGACAATGCAAAACGACATATTAAATAGATGGAAACTTAGCTATTCCTGAATTCAGCGGCATTTCTGTACGTCTTGAGGCTTCGCTCTAATTTGCTAAGAGATCAACTGATTCTTCCTTAAATAGTCGAATGCATTATGTAAAAGACATAATGACGAACGGGAATGTCATGTCGAAATGCAGCTTCTAGTATCTTGGCTCGGTAATCAACAAGAATCATAAATGGCGACAAAATTCAGGAGTATGACAAGAGTATGTCACCAAAACTCAAGGGCAAAATCTACTCAACATACGACCTGCACTGCACTCACTTATAGTTCAAAATGCTGGACTATGAAAAGGATGGAAATGATCAGACAACAACGGAGATGAAAATGTGCCGAATGTCACTTGGAGTCACAACGTCGGATCACATCAAGAGTGAACATATACGAGGCACGCTTTTATAACCATAGTCGACAAAGTCAAAAGCGAGAGAAACGAATGGTTAGCTAAAGTCTACTCCCACGATGAATGTGGCGAGAAGAGAAAAGATGGACATCCCTAGAGTGAGTAAAAGGGGAAGACCGAAGCACAGTTGGGCCGGCCAAATGAAACAGCAACAAAAGCGATTCGGGCTACCAGAAGAAGAGAAAGAGGAAATTGCGAATGCGAGACCCGTAACACGATCAATGAGAAAACGCATACCGGCCATGAATTAAATTGAATATTCAAAACGCTGACCCTAAAAGGCAAAATAACTAGAAATTCAGGAAAATTTTTGCAAAGCACTAGTCGTAGGCAAAAATAAAGCGAGGAAGAAGATTACGAATTCCAAACGACTTCGCAGGTGACTCAAGAAACCGGATCCGAGCAACTTTATATGATTTTAATTAGAATAATAATAAAAAAAAAACGAACGAGAAGCGTCAACTCATGCTGACCATGAATTTTGCGTTACTTTTTTTTTCAAGCAATCAGCAAAACACCCGATGAATTATGATCTGTAAACAACGGGCTAGTATCATATAGAGCTGTGTGTAATTTCATAGCTTCATCGCATTACTTTATAGCATCAAATATAATTCCGGTGAAATTCGAAAGAACAAGAAAACAAAATCATTCGTTTGGCTGTCTTGTATACTGATACGATTCTATTGTCGTGTTAGATTTCCGTGTATCAGCAAGGTGTAAAGTACAGTCGTTAGTTAAAAACGTTTTACGTTAAACGTGAAAAGTAAACAGAGACCTGAGTACGTATCTCAAGAAGTAATTGTTTGTTTGTTTGTTGGTAATTATGAAAATGAAAAACTTTCCAACATTATTTGTCATCCTCACAGACATAGCCGAGCTGCTATAATAAGAATAGTCACCAAGAGACTCCTACAAACTTTAACTTTGCAACCACAGTTTTTGCTAAATTAAGCACCGCAGATAAGATTTCTTTCAAAATAACCCACACGATTATCACTTATGGCTCTGTAAAACAAAGTGTGAACAATGTATCGCGCTCTTATAACCCTCTATCTCTCTAAATATTATGTTTGTTCAATCTTATCAGTTTATATCAGAAAAGGCCCGGTACTTCTTTATTATAGGGAGCTCATTCGACTTGAATAGATTGGAACGTAAATTGCCTTATCTCATTGTACAATCGGCACACATTTTTTGTCGCTGTTTTAATACTCATGTAACACACAAACACGACAATCAACTTACATTGCATGTGCCAGCAACGCCATATCAAATTGTTGAGACGGATTTTCTCCTTCCATCGTAAACGGACGCCTTTGAATCGATTCCATTTGGGTGATGTGAGTTTTTGGCTGAAAATAAACAAATTTGAAATGCCGAAATCGACGAGCACATGGTGATGGTTTCTTTTCTGGTGTGTAATGGCTGGAGACGATTCGTAGTAATATTATGACTAAGTCCCACTTCACAACAAAAAACAGATCAGCAACGAATGCAAAGAAGAAGAAAAAACCAATAAAAATGCTCGTAATTACAAGATAACGATAACCTTTCTGCTGCTGTGAATATTAGCTGAAAGATGATAAATGTAACGAACAATACGAAGACTTTTAATGCGGACTTGTCGTGGAGTCTATGAACAATTGAATAATAAAGTAACGAAAACGACCACAGCAATGTCAATTTACAATCTTGAAAATGTGTGTAAGAAGAGTCGAAGAGGGTACAAAGTACAAAAATTTTAGTGAAGTCGATTTTAACACATGTCAAAAATGGTACCTCTCGGCATCATCATATAACAACAACAACAGAAACACTCACCGATAAGCCAGGTTCATGCACTTGAATAGTTTGGTCAACGATAGCTCAATCTCGACTACGCTATTGTTAACCGTTGGCAAACATACGTCCATTGACGTACTGGCATCGAGATTGTGGGTCTGCTCTTCCGGATCGACACCACTGTCATCGTCCTCTTGAGCGTCCGCCTCAAATTGACTGACCATAAAGTGGCCCGAATGAATGGACTCTTGACGATTGCTTTCCACTTTCCACATTGGATATGACGGTGGATAATCCATTTTTGTGATGATCTTTCTTTGGATTTTACTTTTCTTTTTTCAAATATAAACACAAAATATCGTAGGTGTATGTGTTGCACAACCTGTCACGATAATCTATAGTTTTTGAGTGTTATAAATAACGCGGAAACGAAAATATTTTATTCAACTGCACAAAACTATATAGCACAGTGGAACATTACAAAAAAGGGGCACGTCTTTGAATAAACAACAGAAATTTCTTCTTCTATTTGGTTCCCGAGTCGAATATTCTACTAGCCACCAAAAATATCATTTTAACTTTGTACGAGCAGATAACGTTATTCGTTTCATTATATTGACACGCAATTCAACTGTCGTAAAAACAATTAACACTTGATCGTCGCGGATGGTCGAAAGGAGTAAAATACATTTGATTTAAGAACCAATGAGACGAACACACAAATAAAAAAAAAATTGATAAAAATATTTTATTTTGATTAAGCGAATGTGACACGCAAGATGAATGTTCGAAATTCGAGAACAGAATTGTCAGTTCAGTGTTGCCCGAAAATGATTTTGTTTTTGTTGTTTGTTTGAATGGCGGAAGGGCTTTTTAAATTGACGGATTGGTGAGATTGGTTCATTTGTTCAAGGTTGTTTACAACAGGTTAAGACACCCACGAAGGCAGATGGCACACAAAATTAAGAGCGCACTCATTACAGATTGTATGCAAAGTCAACTTGAGGAAAATAATTTTTTTTTTTGTTGAGTTGAATCGTCATACAAAAATTTTTAAGCGCAGATGTCACCACTAGAAAATTTTGGTGTCACTGCCTTCGTGATCATCTCAGAGGTGTATTAACCTGTTGTAAACAACCTTGCATTTGTTGGGGAAACTCGTTACTCATATTTTTTTAGACCCGTAAGAAATACGAGGGTCTACTGCGTTCACTCTTACGTTGGTAACACTCCCAAATTCCCGAGTCAGGGAAACTTTCCGTGGTCACCCAGAGTCCCAGAGATGCCAAATCAACAGTAAAAAATATTTGGCCGTCTGTGAACAGAATAACTTTAGTATAAAATGGAACCAATCTTGATGGGGCTTTTTTTTGCTCGAATTGGTAGTTTGAGTTCGAAGATGAGCAAAATTGGTCGAGTGCATGCAGAGATAAGGTCGAGTTGATGCTATTTTCGAGTTTGAGGGTTGAGGTTTCTCGCATATATTACCGGAAGTATTGCTCACATCAATGACCAATTTCGGGGGAAAATGTTCAGAAATCGGATAACTAGTTCAGAAGTTAGAGCCCGTAGAGTGATCCTGATGAGTCGAGCCAATTGGCCGTACAGTGAAGGTGGAGTTTTTTTTTGTCAATATCTCGATTAAACTTCATCCGATTTTTACGAACTTTTTTATTGAATGTTATTGAAAACCGAGAAGCGTTGGTATTGTTTTTGGTGACCTAAGAAAATGGCTGTAGGAAATCGTACCGTTTTTTTTAATACCATTATTCGATATTTATTATCTCAATTTTCGATATTGATGAGTTAAAATGAAACCATTACATTTCGTAAAATTAATTGCTTCAAGCTAGAACAAAATTCATTGTCGGCCTAGTTCCCGATTCCTTACATTTCACGTCGAGCGATAAAGGAAGAATAAATGAATAATACAGTCCCAAACGGGCGGTTTAAGATTTTTAATAATTCAGTAATTTATCGAAGAATAACTTTGCAAATGTAAAGTCGCATTTGATAGTCAACGGTGGTCACATCGCCCATTTGACTATGGACATAGTACACGAACTTTTCCGTTGAGTACAAGGAGGAATTTCTTCATTTTCTTGATTTCAAATTTCGGTTAAATTTCCTTGTTTTACTTAAATATTCTGGCACACTGTAGACTGTGGGGGCCGGTGGGGGTCATTCGGATTTCGAGTAAACTGGGATTGTGACTTTTTCAGTTCAATAGAACTGGGCTCGGAAAGTATGTTGAAACGATTTGGTGCATTTTGTGCCAAAAGGAACAAATTTTTGTGTTACATCTACTATTTTAAAATTGAACATTTCGCTCGGTTCTTATCCTTTTGTAAATGCCAAATGTGGAATCTTACCGTTACTGTAAATTTGTTATCAGCATCTCTCAACTTTTTTTCATTCACGAATTTTTGACAGCTGACAGGTTGAATATCTCCTGACAAGGCAGCTATCTAGAAAAGTAACAAGCATTGCTTAAAAAATTAGAGGGCGTGAAATCGGACAGTGTACCTTAAAAATATTCTAACACTGTATCAGTGTCAGTGACCGATTTCAATCCCTCTAATTTTGTAAACAATGTTTGTTACTTTGCTAGATAGCTGCTTTGCTTCTGTCTTTCGCTCGCCTTAAACTCCTCTAAGCCACATACTTTTTCACGCTTCGCGAGTGAGGGCAATTTTAGACTTTTTCTCGAGTTTTCGGCACCTTGCATGAAAAATAACATTTGTAAATACTATTTAAAAATCTGCAGTATTTAGTTTTTGTTTCATTCATCATAAAACAGTACTTTGCAGGTTTAGCCTCATATCTTGAGGGTGTCATTATATCTTGCTTCTATCCCCTAAGGCAAATATATTCCAAGAAATATTCAGTGATAACCAATAGAAATTAACGGATAAACCGTTTACCTGAAAAGCTTTTACAAAGCTTCGCTTTATTAAGAAACAACCGGTGCAAATGGAACTAAAGTCAGTTTGAATGGAAAGCTGTCATAAACTCGTCAGCTTACCTACAACCGTACTAAATCATTAATCTTCTCTGTATTTCCTTTGGCTAACTCATAGACTGTATCTGCACTATGCCGCAGAGACACTATTTTTAAGCTCAATTAACGCTCTATATAAACAGGCGTCAAAACAGATTTAATTTACTCGGGGTAGTAGTCATTTCTCACATAAATCAAGTTTTTTAATGTTCACCTATTGCCAGAGTGTTTCGACTCTGCATACAAAATAAGGGGCTGAATTGACCGTTAAAAAAGTCTTCTCTTGTGCCTGTTGGCACAATGCAATGCATGTGAAATGAAAGAAACCATGTCATGTATCGATCAAATTGGTGACATACGACCGAGTGACGTCAATGGAACTGTATCCTTATTACGTGATACGTTTTCGGGAAGTGCATTTGGAACATCGACCATTGTCACATTTCAATTGGCTATCTCTAAGGAACTTACCATCCCACTAGCACACAGTTCTTGTCGTACCGACTACTCCGCGGGAAGGAGTAAAATTGTTAACGATGGATGATATTTTGAAAGTCAGCACACAAAGGCTGAGTCACCTTTGTATTATATACACCTTCCAAGGTTTTTCTTTGGCTCATTATTCATTTCCTAACGCCAACTTATATTTTTCATTTTGTATTTTGACATATTGCAACGTGTGAAAGTGCGTCTGTCTTATTTGAATACAAATTGAATAGAAAACGACATGAAAAAAAACCGAAAAGAAACTAAAACACGTCACCAGCTACCTATAGTTCATCTCCGAAAATGTATTCAAGCTGGTCTTTTAATCTGTTTTTTTCGACGAAATACAAGTCGATTACGAAAATTAGCATTTAGTCACGAGAGTCGTTTCAACAGTAAAGTCGTCTGTTATGTTTTGTCTTCGCTTATTTATCACGTTTCAGACGTTGCTAAATTTTGTAGTTTTACACGAAATTGATTTAAATGTTGAACACCAAGAGCTTTCCCATGTAAGTCTGATCATAGTGTAGTGTCTACGGATACATATTGTTGAAATTCTGGTTTCAGGAGAGTGTTCGAATCCAACAAGCAATTGTGGAACGACAGTGTCTACGTAAAGAAACGTTCAGACAAATCAGGGAACAATACATTCTAGACGAAGCAGCTATAGAAATACTGAAGCTACCAGCAAAGGATTTGATAGAAAAATTACAAATGCGAAGTCTGAATGCTACACAGGTTCTTCAAGCATACGTGGCAAAAGCTATCACTGTCCAAGACAAATTGAATTGTATAACTGAGTTCGTACCGTTTGCTTTGGTTTGTTTGTTTTTTTTTTTAAATTTCATCACATGAAAACTTTGTTAGTGGAAATGGAAATTCTAGGAAAGAGCATACACATTAGATGAACTTAATTCGGTACAAGGACCGCTTCACGGCCTACCCATTTGTGTTAAAGATGATCACGACATTATTGGTATGGATACAACATTGGGACTAGGGAAAAATCTCAATAAGCCAGCAGCATCCAATAGTGTTCTTGTCCAATCATTAATGGATCTGGGAGCGATTATATTCTGCAAGACAAATATTCCACAGACCCTGTTCCGATTTTCAAGTGACAATCCCATTTATGGTGAAACACTAAATCGTCGAAATGTGAAACTGGCTCCTGGAGGTTCTAGTTGTGGAACAGCATCACTGGTTGGAGACGGTGGTGCAGTTTTTGGCACTGGGGATGATATTGCTGGTTCTATCAGAATTCCAGCACATTTCAGTGGTCTTGCTACTCTAAAACCAACTGTAAATAGATTGAGTGACAAAGGAATAAAGCGTTCACTGCCAAAACTTGTTGGACGTAAGATTTCCAATTTTGACGTGTTCGAAAATAACGAGAGCAAAATTTTTTAGTTACGGGGGTCCCAGGTGTATTGGCCAATGACATAAGTACAGTTACTTATGTGTTTAAAGCGCTTTTAACGGATGCCACCCAGAATACTTATGATGCTGGAGCTGCACCAATTCCGTGGGACCCTAAAGTACACATTGCAAATTGTTTATTTTGTTAACCTCAAACTGATTTCAATGTAAATTTTAGGCCTTCGAAGCAACAACACCATTAAGATTTGGCTATTACACCTCTTTGCCGTTCTTCCCGGCAGTCGGCGACACCATCTCAACTGTTTTGAATGCTAAAACCGAGTTGGAGAGTCTGGGACATGTTTTCGTGCCATTCAAAATAGAAGACGACTGGGACATTGTTAAATTAGTGCATGATCTTGTTGCAGTAGACTTTGGTCCCGAATCACATTTCAAAAAACTTTTTGCTAACGAGCCATCAGCCAGAGGGCTGGAATCGTTGCGAGCTACATGCGGACGGCCCGATTGGAGACGACGTCTGGACGCACTTCTTAGTAATGTGACGAAACCAGGCACTCGAGAATATTCTCCGAGAGTCTCACTGCTATCACTAGCCGGTACTGATCAGCATTTCGATCGAGATGTATGGGACATGATGTATCAGAAAAATCAATTGATTTCAAAGATGTTAGCACAAATGGAAGCTAACAATTTGGACCTGATTTTGGCTCCAGCATTTCCTTTCGCTGCTTGCCGAATCAATGACACCGATGCACTTTTTGGTATTTTATTTTGTCAAGGATTGTATCGTCTTTTCCTTTCTTCAATCAATTATTTTACAGGAGCTACAGAATACACAGTCATTTGGAATGTCGTTGATTTCCCGGCTGGTGTTATTCCATTCGGTGTAGAGAGTGGTCAGAACATAGATAACTATAATGACGAAGGTGACGCTTTGCTCAGATTGGCGAAGCAGGTATGTGCTCAGAGAAATTTGAACTAGATTCACTCAGTGACTGATTTTCGTTTCATTTTTCAGTCAACCAAAGAGTCAATCGGTTCTCCTATTGGCGTTCAAATAATTGGAAAACCATTCAAGGAAGAACTGGTGCTACGAGCCTTAAACGAATTGTCCAACAAAAAGTCGTCATCATCTGCTAGCGACCGTAAAAAGAAGCGTCAATCTGCTAACACATAGAAGTAATAATAGGTTCAATCATTACATAAACATACACAAGCACCCGGAATGTAGTTCCAACCAGTTTCGAAATAAATTTTGCACCAAATAAACTTCGTTTTTACCAATTAAGAACTCAACTTGATTGTGTGAACCGAACATTGAACCGGTTCAATTATACAACGCGATAAGTCAAGATTGTATATTAACATCAAACATACAACCTTCGGGGTAAGTAAACTTGTGTGCGCTTCTCATGGTTGTCATATAAAAGATAATTCACAGATGTTGCGATTTTTCTTACGTCACGCGACTAGCCACCAGGACAATACAGAGGTGTTCTACGGTCGAGGTCTACAACATAGGAATCAAACCTCTTTTTCCACTCGTTCATGACGCAAGAACAGAAAGAGAAGGGTCAATCTTATTGTACATTGAAGATCCTACGTAGTTCTAATTGTTGCATCCTTATACAGGATGTCTGACAATCCTAAATTATTTTCCCATTTTCCATCTGAAATGCCTACAACATCATCCTGAAACAAGACAGAGCAGCACCTAAAACCTAAAAAAAAACAGAGCTGAATCTCGACGGCGGTTAAACACTAGAGTTGACTAGCCTTCATTAGTCGTTTCCAGGTACTGACCAAAGACTTTCTCTGAAAGAAAAAGCTTGAATCAGGCAAAAGCTCGATTTTAGTCTTATATGCAGCAACTGCACACCAATAAATATATTCGTTTGCCTTGAAATGTTTGTCCCGTTGCTATCGTAGCCTGTTCATACTCTCCACTGTTACGGGCGCCTTTTGTATATTTCTAAAAAAATTATATTCCGTTTTAAAGTGTATTTTCCGAGATTAAATAATTAAATCGAGAGCATAGCACTGTTATTTAGCTTGAATATTAGAAATAAATTCGAAAGGACGAGAGCCTAGCTTACTTCGTGTGAGTAAAAACACAAAGCACATACAATCGTACACGAAGGCACGTCTGGAAATTTGCAGACATTTTGACATTTCAAATACAAGTGTTCGTGCTAGTAGCAGTGCTATGTAACTACATCGATCAAATACTGATGACAGAGTTTCTGTATGAATTTCTAGCGGGTCAAACGTTATACGCTGACTCAAAATTACCTAAAGGCAATAATGAATTCTTCTCCAATTTAAATTCGAAGCGCGATGCAACAAATCCAAAATCATAATTTGAAGCCTGTCAACAGTTTCTAAGAAAAATGATAATCGACAAATCACAAAAAAATTGATTTTTATACGCGTCTAAAGTTAAGTCGCCAGCAAACATTTAAACAATTATTGGTTGCGATTAAACAAGAGAATTAAGTGATAAGGCGAGACACTTGTAGTGTCCGTTGAAGTGTTTTTGTCTGATAAAAGGCATTCAATAGACGAAACAGCTTTGTTGCTCAGGCAATAGGGTGAGAAGTTCGATTTTCTGCATTAATTGCGGAAAAATATATTGCCTAAATGGTGAAGCAGTGCCATCTGTGAATAATTTTCCACGAACCTCAACATAGCAAGACAGTTCATTTATGAATTCCAAGGAAATTTTCGGTTTAGTTAAAGTTAGTTAATGAAGAAACTAATCACCCTGCAATCGATATTAATCATAACGAAAAGAAAAAATCAATCTCGACGGAAACGCAATTTTCCACCTAATCTTCAAGATACTAGTTAGTCTACACCGAACAGTTCAGTAAAATGGATCAAATCAAATCGGAGTGCGAGAAATTGGGTCTCAACATCAACGAAAAAACCGTTGCAAGTCATTTCGACCAATGTGATCCCCTAAAAGAATTCCGTTCCAAATTCAAAGTACCCCAAGTGACCGATCCGTCCACGAATGCAAAAAAGAGTGGCGTATACTTACTGGGAAATTCGTTGGGAATGCAGCCGCATAGTGCGCGGTCCTACATCGACGATGAGCTGAAAAAATGGGAAGATCACGGAGTAGAAGCGTATTTTGTGAAGAAAAACTCGTGGTTTGAATACGACGAGAGTTGTAGCAATCAATTGGCTGAATTAGTGGGAGCGAAGCCGAGCGAAGTGGCTATAATGGCTTCATTGACTGCCAATTTACATTTTATGATGACCACATTCTATCGTCCCACGTCCAATAGATTCAAAATTTTGATGGAAGACGGAGCGTTTCCTGCAGATGCGGTGAGTTGGCATTTGAAACTGACTGAACATTTACTTTCATTTCAATGGGAATTTTGTTGTGAAAACTGGTGAGAGCTCCGTTTCAGATCGCCGTACGAAGTCACATTCAATCTAGGGATTTGTTGCCAGAAGACACGCTAATTCTTGTCAAGCCTCGTGACGGCGAACATTTGATAAGAGAAGAAGATATTCTGTCGTTGATTCATGAACATGGCAATGAGATTGCGTTGGTATTCATTGGTGGCGTCAATTACTTTACTGGTCAAGTGTTTGATGCTGAAACAATTACGAAAGTCGGTCACTCATACGGATGCACAGTGGGCTTCGATTTCGCTCATGCCGTTGGTAATATTAAATTGAATCTTCACCAATGGAACGTTGATTTCGCCGTTTGGTGCACCTATAAGTACCTGAACTCAGGTAATTTTCATCATCTGCCCACTGCCCGGGTCATTGAAGGTTTTGATTTTTGCTTCAATAAAATTGACAGGCCCCGGTGGAATTGGATGTATTTTCGTCCACGAACGACATGGCAACGACACATCTCGCCCACGGTTGGCTGGCTGGTGGACACAAGACAGAAACACTCGATTCCTAATGAAACCAGAACTGAATTTCACCCCGGGCGCCTTAGGCTATCAAATTTCAAGTCCACCTATTCTTTGCATTGCCACTCTAAGGGCTAGTCTGGACATATTCAGCGAAGTTGGTTTGGATGCTCTGATTGCCAAGAGTAAACTACTGACCGGATACATGCAACTACTGATCGAAGCTCTGGACACGAACAAAAAGGTCACAATCATCACACCGACGGACGAATCGAAACGTGGCTGTCAATTGTCGCTGATCTTTTCTGCTACATCAGCAAACTTGATCTTGAATTCGCTGTTGGACGAAGGTTGTTTCTGTGACCTCAGGGAGCCAAATTGTATACGCGTTGCTCCCGTTCCCCTGTACAATACCTTTGAAGATGTGTACGATTTTGTATTGTTGCTGATGAAGCTGATCAACCAATACTGCGATGAATGAAATGTCAACCACTTTGTCTCAATGTACACCAAGCATTTTACTTAAAATTAAACAATTTCGGTATAATGTCACCACACTTGGCGGAAATTTTCAGGTCAGCTTTTGCGTCTCCCCGTGTTGGGCCAATATTTACAATCGCAATCGGCAGCCCCAAATCGTAACTGTGCAAAACAATTCGAAAGCCAGAAAAAACGGATAAACTAGACCCTAAAACCAGGAGACCATCACTGTTGCAAATCATGCTGGCAATGTCATTTATCCGAGACCGTGGTACATTGTCGCCAAAGAATACGATATTCGGCTTCAACAATCCACCGTTGCATTTCGGACAAACGGGTACATTGAAATTGTCGATGTAATCCTGTCGAGAAGAGGCAAAAGATACTTGGCATATTGTAAAGAAATTCCCGTCTCCTTTACCTGAGGTATTTCGACGTCACCATCCGGCCTCACCATATCGCTTCTGTCCACCATGTTAGCATTCAATGTGTTCAGAATGTCCTGGAAATCGTGTCTGTCGATTCTATAGTCACAATTGTCCGTTAAACAAGCAACCTCGTATCCGCTGCCATGCAATTCGGTTACATTCTTGCTACCGGACTTCTGATGCAATCGATCGACATTTTGTGTTACCAGTCCCATTAGTCTACCCTCACGTTCGAAACGAGCTAGTGAATGGTGAATGGCATTCGGCTCGAAGCTTGAAAATCTTGGCCATGCCACGAAATTACGAGCCCAATATCTTTGTCGCACTTTTTTCGACTTCAGAAAGTCCATGTACTGCACTGGCCGCGAATTGGTTCGGGCATACATGCCAACACCTTCGGAACGATAGTCTATCGGAATGCGTAGTTTGTGGATTACACTTTGGTCAATTCACTTTGATTCAACTCATACCTGGTATTCCTGATTCAGTGCTAATTCCGGCTCCAGTTAGGACCAAGACATTCGGTTTGGCTTCCAGAAATGATTCCAATTTCTTAATGTCTGCTTCCTTGATCGGTTCATGATCTGGTACAAAGGTCGTTTTCGATTTGCATCGAATGTCATGCACTTTGAAACGTAGCACACTGTTGAGGCGCATTTAATGAACAGTGTGGATGGTTTTCAATGGTGAATGCTTTCCGTCGAGTTTGTTTATTTTGATTATTTTGGGAGTACGAAAACTGTGTGTTTCATAACAACAACATGAACATTATACCCGACCCATATGTGAATGAACCCATTCATAATGTTAGTGAATGAGAGCAGTGTTGCCAGCAAATTATTTTCGAATTTCGAATAGCCATCATTTCGACGACCCCCGCGACTTTGTGTCAAATTGTAAGAAGAAGAATAGTAAACAAAATTAGCGTCGATTGGCTTCTGCTCGTTGAAAGTTACATTTGGAATTTAGTATAATGTCCGGTAAGAAATGCATATACAAAGATTGCACGAGTACGGGGAAGACGGGCGAGCCAACACTGTTTGCATTCCCTAAAGAAGATACCCGTCGAAATCTTTGGCTACAGATGGCCGGACGTCCGAACCATTCACTACAAAAGTCGGATTGTTTGTGTGAGCTGCATTTCGGCAGGCAATAGTACGTATAGCGCTAACAAATCTCGCATTCCTTTGCTTAACATCCGACGACGATTTGACGTTTTAGCATTTCGTCGAACCAACGAAGAAAAGTTTTGGTCGGCCTCTCCGTACCACAATCGTATCTACAAGAGCAAGAAAACGACGACCAACATCCGATCGAAGTACTGGAAGAATCATTGGATGAAATATTTGCAGAGGAGAACCAACAACCCGAAGATGTTCGTAGCTGCTCATCGAATTTCGAGCAAGTTGATTACGAACCAGAAATGATAATTTGTGACGAAACTGCTGCAGTTAATAAAGACAAGCTGAAGCGCAAAATCACCGAACATTCACCGCAGAACGGGACCAGCAGCCGACCGATAAAACTCGTCAAAATTGATCTGAATAAAACGACACCCAAGAATGGAATTGAGATCGAACAAAAGCCTCTGATAAAAGGTAAAAGCCAAATTTTTTGATAGGAGAGACCGTGGTTGGTGTCACTTTCTTTGTTCAATTTTTTACAGATACCGCAAAGCAAAAATCTGTTTCAACCAATGTGATCGATCATCCGGATGTGTCAACATTTTACATCAGAGGCGAAGAATTCATTCAGATGCCGACCAGTCTGTACCTGGAAGAGAAAAGCAAACTCGAAAGCAGCCACATAGAATCATACGCCCAGGAGATAATGGAATTGCGAGATGAGCTGAACAAGTACAAGAATGCGTTTCGAATCATTAAAGACCAAGTGGGAGCATTGCCGTAAATACCTACGTATATCAATCGATCAGTTTGTTGTATTTGATATCGTGTACCGTTCCGATTACAGTTTTGTCTGTGGGAAATTTTTATGAATTTTTTGGAATTTTCTTTTCGATTTGAACCGTTTGTAAGACGTGGTGGTCGAGTCCACGCAGCCAGAATATTTATCTGACAAGTTTCATTTTTGCATGGCCAGTCTAGCTTCAATCCAAACGATCTTTTTACATCAAATGGTAAACGTTACAGTTCTATGGTCCAAGAAGTAAGCAAAGCAAGCAAAGGTCAAAGGTCAGGTGAGCAAAGATCAAGGGGCTCAAACGCTTGATTCTTACTTTGAACAGAAATCGAGTTGGAATAAGTATTGCTATTTCGAAGCTAAGTGAAGACCGTAGTTATTGGGTCTAGTACTTCCTTTGATCAAATCATTTTCAACGAGTAGTGACGTTTTTCTTGGGCCGAATGTTCTATTTAAGCTGTAGTAACTCTTCATGGTCTTGTATCTTATGCGGATGTCTATTAAACGATCAGGAATCAATTTCAATTTTCGCTATAGAGAAGGAAATTATATGCAAAATTTCATCGTAAATTGGTCTCGTTAACGCACACATGAGTTGGCCTATTGCACGTTGACTCTCAAATCGTTTGAATATTTTGTTGAAGCATTAGCGTCAATTGACTGAGCTTCCATCAGTATTGTCTTGTTACAAAATAGTTCATCTACGGGCCATGGTATCAACTTTAGTTGTGTTCAATCTCTCATTCAGTAAATATTTTGTATGAAGTTTCATTTTTACCGTTTCTGACGTTTATAGTGTTGGATGACGTTTTGAACGTACTTGAAGATGATCTATCGGTTTATAATCTCCAAATCGATTAGATTATGTTGTGCTTGGATGAAAGTCATCGTCATTCGTATCGAAAAAGTGCAGTTATTTGGACCGAAGCTATAGAGTCTCAGTAATGTCAAATGGTGTAGTATTCAGCTTGAGTTGACATGACAGTGGCATGATTTGCTACTCTAATTCAGGACCTTGGGAGCGGTAAATAACTTGAATTTCAGTTGAATTAGTGTTATAATGGACAGAATGAATTGAAAAATAAATGCCAAAGCTCATACTAATGAGAATATCGCGAACAGTTCGACTTCAACGCAGAGAAGTGATACCTAGATGGCGTTCGTTGCACGCCAGAAAGAAGGAACATCTGAGCAGTTTTCATAGTACAAGTGATCAAGTAAAAATGATCGCAACATGGCCGATGTTTCTTTGTTCTGTGACCAACCAACATAATCACACACAAAATAAATATATCTGAAAATTGTTGATTGAAGTCGAATAAAGTGTCAGCGTGCAACGAACGCCATCTAGGTATCATTTCTCTGATTCAACGCTGATATTGTGATGGACAAATTGCGTTTTCTTTTGAATTTGACGGACTCACGGCGTCAAATAATTTCTTGTACTATGCTCGGTGCGTTGCACTGGTCTTCACATTTTTGGTGAGCTCCACTAAAATACAATACTCCGGTTATTTGATTTACATTTTGTAATTTTATTGCGACAATACAGGTTGTTAGACATAATCACTTCAGTGTTTGTTGCGTGAATGCATTTTGTTTTCATGAGATTAATTTTTAATTTCTTTTTTGCATTTAATTTTCTTTCTGACTTTCTTCTTCTTCTTGGATTTAATTCTTTTTTTTTCTTCTGTAATTTGTAATTTTTACATCAAACATTAGGTAGTAAGTATGTTGGTAGGTAGGTAGGTAGGTATTTTAAAATCTCAATTTTTAATTTTGGTTTTTGTTTTCTAAATTTTGTAATTTTGATATTTTTCATAAAATTTTTGTTTTTCATTTTTTTCCGTTATTTTCATTTTGTAACTTGAATTTGTTTTCTGTTTTCTTTCGTTTTCCCTTTGCCCATCCTTATTCTCATTTCATTTCAACAAAAGATCGATAATTTTAATCATCACGAGGTACCATACCCATAATATTGCAATTTCTTGAATTTTATATGGAAATTAGGATTTTCTTTGTATTATAAAAATTGGTAAACTTCGTTTATATTCTGAATTTGCTCTTTACACAGCTATTTAAATAAAACACAATTTCCATCTTCGATCGACTCTCTCAATTGCATGCTAACGATAATTGAAAAAAGAGTCATATGTAATAAGACTGGCTATAAATTCAAGGAAAGGTGTTGTGGAAGCTCTTTTCTCGCCTTACTTGGGAGATGCGGATGGTTCCTACGTTTGACATGCATATGGTCGTGACTATTCGTGTCGGTCGTATGTTCGACGGACGTGCACGACGTATAAGCCACACGTAGTCGACATACGTGTACCAAGTAAGGCAGAAAAAAAGAGACTCATGGTAACCAGTTGTACATAAACGATGAAAGTTGAAAGGCTATCCCACTGCTTCTTGAATGTACTACAAGCACAGTATGTAAAAGTAGTGATTTTGCTAACATGTGCCAAAATAAAATTTTGCGCAATAGATGTGAAAATTGTCCCTTCCAATGCGAAGCCGAGGTTGACAACACATTGTATGCGCAAAATTCCAGTTGCAGCACAAGTTAGCAACAAGATTTTATGCACGGTAGTGGGATCTTCATTTTCCCAAACGTCACTTTTGCGCAATGCGCACTAGTGCCCTTTAAATTCATTTACGCACTACTTTGATGTCACTACTGACCAGAAAAGATCGATGCGCCATTTGGGAAACAATGAAACGAAAGTTAAAACTCGACACAATTTCTGTTATTTGGTTTAAATTTGTGGTACGTTTATTTTGCTCAACGACACTGACGAACTATCTGTTTTGAATATTTCTGTTGGAAACATGCCTATGACTAGGTTCGGAATGCTAAACCTTCAAAATCTAATAGTTCTTCATCCTGTTAACTGGAATATTCAATCCACAAATATACTAAAAATGACTCATGAAATAGAGAATTGTGTCAATTTTGACGTTTCCATGAGTATACGTCAGGCTGAAGGTTTAGGTTTTCCATTGGAAAGAGATCGGCGGAATGGTGGCAAAATGGAGTGACTCTCTACTATGCAATTCCTACGATACCTGAAGAAATTTTCAACAGATAGCCTTGTGTGAAGGCGTCAATAATCGATTAATGCTCACGATTGTTTTACTTTTCTAATGTTCTGCTTTGTGATGCAAAATTCATCAACATCATCTACGTAAGCGTGTTACTATTCC